>OX453079.1:1390485-1494662 GCA_949699795.1 Spicauda simplicius | reverse complement strand
GAAGTCGGTGCTCATATAGGACGTAGTTACCGTCGTCCAGCGAAATATGTCGAGCACCGAGTATATGTAGCGAGTATATAGCGTTGAATACCCACTAAAATTGTGACGATACCACTAAATTTGGGATAAATGTAATGATAATGTAATGCAAATGTATTAATTATTTTTATTAGCTTAGGTATTTAGATATTATATCAAATTAATTGACTATGGAATGAATCAATATTTTGCATGCTTTATTAAAGCTAAATGTGAGAAAATTGTTACAACATATGCCAACCTAATTGTACCACATTTAAAGCAAATAAATGAATATGAATATCTAAGAGAAGGGAAAGTCGAAATGCTTCATTCCTCTGCCTTATACTATAACTAGTTCTTACCCGCGGCTTCGCTCGCACGGTCAAAAGGAATTAACATTAGCATTTGATAGCGTGATTCAGAACTTGCAAATGAATTTTACTAACGCCATCTATTAACAACGTCTGGAACTACTAAATATGTATCAACTAAAAAACATCGATATTCTCATAGGAATGAGAGAGCGCGGTTAAAAGTAACCTATGTCACTTTCCGCCTTCCTATCTCCCAACATATAAACCATATCATATAATAGCTATGTGGTGACGGGAAAGAGGAACAAACAAACACACTTTCACATTTATAATATTAGTATGGATTAATATACAACAGCTCAAACTGTTTTTAATGAAGATTAAAAGTTTTTCATTCGATTCAAGTTGCAAACTAACAACGCGCCTGATGGTAAGTGGTTACTGCCACGCGTGGACATCTATAAGCAATTTCATTTAGAACATATCTATCTAAAGTCAATCTTTTTAAGCTATTGCATAGCATTTGTTGCGAGCTTTGAGCGCGGCGACCGAATCAAGAAATTTCGTAACGGAAAACCGTAACACCCCCCACTTCCGCCTACCATGTAGCGCGGCCGAGCGTTCGCTTAATGAGTATGTATATGGTAAGACAATATGAAGCACAGATCGAGACGAGCTGCTCGGAAATCGGACGAATATGTAAGCAACTGTTTGTGAGAAAGTATATAGTATCAAAGAAAAATAAATAAATAATTATAATTGCATACGATAAAAAATGCTATGCAATAGCTTTACCGCGGCAGTCCCCGAATGCCGCACGTAATTTTTTTTATTTCATTGAAGTAGCAAACGTGCATGCAGTCTACCTGATGGTAAGTGGTGACTGCCGCCCTGCATACATTAGTAGGAAACTTCAAACAGGACATAGTGAAGTTCTATCTGAAGTCAGTCACAGACGCGTTGCTACTTCCGAGGACTATGATGGTCGCCTTATATAAAAGTGTGCCGGCAACCACACCCTTCCATGGAAATGCAAGAACTGCTTCACGCTAGAAATAGGTATGGCAGTGGTACTTCGCTGGTCGAACTACACCGGTTCCACCTCTTAAAATCGCAAATACATATCTGTTAAAATCGCTACATACCATATAAAATCGCTACATATCGCTACAAATAAAATCACTACATAGTATAAAACAAAGTCGCTTTCCGCTGTCTGTCCGTATGTATGCTGAGATCTTTAACTACGCTAATTATTTTAATGCAGTTGATTTTCTAAGGTTAGCGTGATTCAAGAGAAAGGTTTTTATATATAACATATGCATAATATAGTAGAGGAACACTGATAATTTTAGGCGGAACGAGTTCGCCGGTCAACTAGTACATAATAAAATAAGTATAGAGTGTGCTGTGACCACTCACGCGAATGCATCTCACGGTTCTCGAACGAGATGACCGCATATCCTGTACTTATCCTGAGATTCTCCGCGATGTATGTACTGTTGTACTCATATATTATGCTACAATATGTTTATAATACCATATTGTCGACAAATTATAAAGAAAGATACACTACAACTCGTTAAATAAAATACAAAGAATACAAAAAATATTACCAACTTACTACTATGTATTTCATTTGCACAGAGTCTTTTAAGTGCCCGTGGTCACCTATAACCCAAGAGTTGCAGATGACCACGGTTCCTTGCGATTACTTATCTTTGTGGAGCTGATTTACCAAATGGTAGAACCACAGTAGTTCTGGGATGTACCACCGCCACATTTATTTCTAGCGTGAGGTAGTTCTTGGGTTTCTTTTTTTATCTGACTGACGTGGCAAACGAGGTAGAACCCATTTTCTAATGTGAAGTTACTCGCAGATGTCCATGTGCGGCAGAGACCATTAACCATCAGGTGGAATGTATGCTCGTTTGCTACTTCACTACATAGTATAAAACAAAGTCGCTTCCCGCTGTCTGTCCCTGTATATGCTTAGATCTTTAAAACTTCGGATTTTAATGCAGTTTTTTTAATAGATAGAGTGATTCAAGAAGGTTTTTATGTATAATGCATGCATAATATAATTTTAGATTTTTGAATTTTTGGCGGCACGAAGTTCGCCGGGTCAACTAGTCTATCTTTAAAGAAGCTAGTAGACAGTAAACAATTATTGTTTTTATAAAACGTTATAAGCATGTGAGGGAACAAAACCGCCGCTGTAATAAAATAAAACACATGAAATTAAAATAGAAAACTGTTAAAAGTCTTACACAACAAATATTCAAACATGATCAAAGCCATGTAGATAATTACGTATTTAATTATTGCTAATAAAATATTTTTTCTAGAGGAAGCTAAGAATAATTCATATCCAAGAACAATTAAAACCAGGAATTATTCATATTAAAAACATAGTATAATAAAAGATCCAAGTAGATTATGTAAGCTGTAAGAGAAGTTATAAATAGAAACAACAATGTAGCAAACGACTTCTAACAATGAAATGCAACAACAAAGTAACAAAAGTGAGTGATAACAGGTTATAAGATCGCACTCAATTGCGGGTTTGAGGTTCGATTCCCTGGCCACTGATTTCCTAAAATGATGTCCGTTTAGAAGGCTAAGGGGGATTAACCACCACCACATCTATTTCTAGAAGCAGTTCTTGCGTTTCGATGGGAAGGTTTGGTTGCCGGCACACTTTTATATGAGACGACCTTAGTCCCCGGGAGTAGCAACGCGTCTGTTTGACTTTAGATAGAACTTCATTTTCTGTATGAAGTTACTTATAGGAGTCCATGGGCGGCAGTGACCGCTTACTATTAGGTGGACTGCATGCTCGTTTGCTACTTCAATCCAAAAAGGCAAACTACACATTTGAGGAATCTAAAACAAATTTAAAGGTGTCTAAAGTCTACCAATTCGAACTACATCAGCGCAGTGGAATATAGCCTAAAACTCTCCAGTTCTAAAAGAAGACCTATGCCCAGCAGTGGTATTATTTTATTTATTCGTTTATTGCACCTTTATAAAAATAAAAGCAACAAAAGGGTAAACTTAATGCCTGATGGCATTCTCTACCAGTCAACCCTGGGTGGTCGGAGAATATGCGGCAGGTGTTAATTTTAGATTAAATAGTAGTCATATATAATATATATAATATAAAAAATTATAAAAAATTATATGTCGTAATGTATTTTTATAGATAGACATTGAATGTTCTATTTCGTATAATAAAAAATTATAAAAAAATATATGTGGATATGAAGAAGGTAGCAGAGCATATACCGTGTACTTAAACATTACATCATCCAGGACTACATCCTTTACTACAAAAACTCACCGAGCCATTGTGAAAATGATAAAATCCACTGATGTTTGACTTTGCCCAAAAAGTCAGTCATAACATAAAAAAGTCATAACATAACATAAATCTTTGAAATCTTCGAAATCTTTCAAATAACAGTAGTATACTTTTTTTTTATCTGAGTGAAGTAGCAAACGAGCATGCAGTCCACCTGATGGTAAGTGGCCACTGCCGTCCATGGACATCTGTAATCAACTTCATACAGAACATGGATTTCATCTGAAGTAAATCACAGATGCGTTGCTACTCCCGAGGACTATGATGGTCGCCTCATATAATGGTGTGCCGGCAACCACACCCTTCTATCGAAACGCAAGAAGTGCTTCACGCTAGATATAGGTGTGGCGGTGGTACTTCCCCGGTCGAACTACACTGGTTCTACCACCTTGTATACTATAAGCAGTGCTGCGTTTCGCTATGAAGGTTGTGGGAAGGGAGACATACTTATCTAGGGTGTTTCAGTTTATTTTTCAGGGGCAGCAACGCATCTGTGGTCAACCTTACGTACAACTGATCTTTGTCTCTGTAGTTGGGATCAGAATAGGGCTACGGTATCCTCTGCCTGTCGTAAGAGGCGACTAAAAGGGGCTTCTGGGATTGCGGGCGGCTAGAGTGGCAACTCGAACCGTTCAATCGGGCAACGTCGAGAAGACTGCAGTATGTGTGGTCGTATACCGTTGTAAAGACCAGCGGAGTGGTAGACACAGCCGCTGACCTGGGAGGAGCCCGATGGGGCAACGCTCTCTGAGGACTCCAGTTGTGATCCTTTGGAGATCCCGGAGTCCTCTTTGTAGCGCTGAAGACAGCCACCGAGGGGTTTTAGTGCGATTCTCACATAACTCTCGTGAAAAAAGGTATAACTGATCTTATACTGGAGTAAATCCGAACAACATACAATTCGACACCCTTCAAAAGCTACAAAACCACCGCTGCCCCTCCCCCAGAAGTCATGCAAATAAAAATCTCTGTAACTTTGCTCTAAAATATTCATTTCACCTCGTATATACATCTGATCATTACTAAGTCTCTTTTAATTTATTTTAATGATGCGGTACATTTTTCCTTTGATGCTTTGACTTTGCACTTTATAGAATTATAAATGAAAGTGAAATTGTACAGCGGGAAATATAAGAGGGCACACCCTCCGTGAGGTAACTACCGAGGTACCTCTCTCTCTATTTTAGATTTTTTATCCATTTTATAACTAACTGAAGTAGCAAACAAGCATGCAGTCCATCTGATGGTAAGTAGTCACTGCCGCCCATGGACGTAATAAACTTCATACAGAACATGGGTTCATCTGAAGTCAATCACAGATGCGTTGCTACTCCCGAAGACTAAGATGGTCGCCCCATAAAAGTGTGCCGGCAATCTTATAAAAAAAGTAAAATATAATAAAAAACCCTACTATTAGCAGATATTGAATACTTCTCAATAAATACTCCTTAACCCAGACGTCTAAATAAAGAGCCTCCTTACCGCTCAAATAAGGAGAAATGACGCGAGTCTCTTTGTTCGAACATGCGCTTCTACTGTAAGGGTAAAAACACACGCTCGATTTTGCTATCGCAACTTTTTTTATAAGATTGAAGTAGACAATTTGCATGCAATGCAACTAATCTGAAGACAACTAACATTTTATGTCGTAATGTATTTTTATAGTTAGACATTGAATGTTCTATTTCGTTTATTATGTATGTGATTTTGTCAGTTGCAAGGTAGTGTGTGTAATGTGTTTTTAGTTGTTTTTAAGTATGATTTATGCATTATTTGAAACAAATATTAGCATTGCGTAATCCTTCCGTACATCAACCATAACCGTGCGTGATCTCCTACTCCTTCGTCTACAACAAGTATCTTAAAAACGGATCACAAGTTTTCATTTCATGTATTAATATATAGATAAGAATCTTATTAATATTATAAATGAGTTAGTTTGCCTTGATGAAAATTGACGCAACGATAATTTATGACCTGAATTAAGACATGGGATATTCATTACCACTACCATATTTCACGAAATAAGAATTTCATTAATATGTGATATATGATAGTATGTATATATGTGTGTAGAGACAGCGGATAGCTGAAATTTGACTCACAGATACTTTATGACTGGGACTAACACATAGACAATTCTTTACTATAGTGAACGTGAAATGAAATGTCTTTATATTATAGGCCTATTAGAAAAAAATTGTAACTGGCAATTTTTTAAGTGCCCCCCACTTACAAATTGTCAGTTACAATTTTTTTCTTACACTACCACCGGATTGGAACACGAACTCAACTGAGAAGATCTTGCAAGACACTCAGCGGGTTAGTCTTTTATGTTATTTTGATACAATAATGTTCTTTACATGTTAATTAAAGTTAGCCCCAGTATCTTGCCTTACGATTGATTAATGCGAGCGATGGGCGAATAAGGAGGTAGAACCAGTGTAGTTCATCCGGGTAGGTACCACCGCTACACTTATTTCTGGCTTGAAGCAGTTCTTACGTTTCGATAGAAGGGTGTGTACGGTTCACTTACATAAGGCGACGATTTTAGTCCTCGGTAGTAGCAATACATCTGTAATTGACTTCAGATAGACACCATGCTTTATATAAAGTTGCTTACAGATGGTGATTAGCGGCAGTAATCACTTACCATCAGGTGAACTGCATGCTCGTTTGCTACTTCAATCTTATATAAAAAAATACCTGATGAGGAAGCGTGACTAAGGCTTTAAAAGGTGGTAGAACGAGTGTTCTTTCGACTTCTTCGACGTTCTTTCGTACTTCAACCGGGGAAGTACCACCACCACACCTATTTCTAACCTGAAGCATTCCTTGCGTTTCGATTGAAGGGTGTGGTTGCCGGAACATTTTATTTGAGGCGAACATCCTAGTCCTCGGGAGTAGCAACGCATTTGTGATTGATTTGTCCATTATTATAAAAAGGCTGTTTTTAAAAAACATGGCGTCAGCATTGCGGACCTCATACAATTTTCATTAAACTAAATAAATAATCATTTTCGGCAACGTGTTTTTCTTAAATACGCGGTTTCCCGCCGACATATTTAAAAGCCTTAATTAGCAAATTTTGATAAGCGAAACACAAAACCACTCAAATAAATTCAGTGCAAATCACAGCTGGCATTTCATCATTAAAATACCCTAGAATACCCGTTCAAGAATACTTAATAATCCCATTTATACCGACAGAGTACATATTTAACGCAGTTTATGTACTTAACGGTATTCGTGTTAAAATGTTTACCATTTCGCGTGCCCTCGAAGAAATAAGTCATTCCATGCGCTTTTCGTGTTAATAAAATTATAATGCCTTCATTTTCAGCCCTTTATTTTTTTAGTGTCTCTACGAAACTCATAAAGACATAAATATAGCGCTAAACAATTTTAGTAAGAATTGTTCACTTTTACTCGTAGGTAGACTTTCACATAAGGCGACCATCTTACTCCTTGGGAGTAGCAACGCATCTGTAATTGACTTCAGATGGAACCCATTTTCTGTATGAAGTAAATTACAGATGTCCATGGGCGGCAGTGACCACTTACCATCAGGTGGACTGCATGCTCGTTTGCTGCTTCAGTCAGATAAATAAGGTGAGATTTCTCTGCACCAAATAAAGATGGTAAATTATTAAAAAATATGTTTATTAGGTCATATAATACTTTATTTTAACCTATTTATGGATTTTACGTCAAATTAGTAACAGAAAAGTGTTAAAATATTTTACCGCCTACCGGTTTATTTTTCCGCCTACCATGTAGCTCGGCCGAGCGTTCGCTTAACGTGTATGTATATGGCACGACAGTACCAAGCTCGCTCTCGAAGGACCGAGACGAGCTTCTCGGAAATCGGACGAATATGTAAGCAGCTGTTTGAGAAAGTATATAGCATCAAAGAAAAAATCTTGAATTAATATCAAAGAAAAAAACCTTCGGAGCGGTTACCATACCGGTCTGACGCGCAATGGGTCCCGGGTTCGATTCCCGGCTAGACAGGTATCTGAATGATGAGTTTAGATACATGTTCTGGGTCTGGGTGTTTGTGTATTCATCTTGTGTGAGTCCATAGTACCCAGGAGAGGAGAAAATCCTAATGTGGGGCTATAAGTGTAGAAAGCGTGTGTGTGTGTGTTTATAATAATGAAGTAGCAAACGAGCATGCAGACCACCTGATGGTAAGTGGTCACTGCCGCCCAAGCACATTTGTAAGTAACTGCATGTAGAACATAGGTTTTATCTGAAGTCAATCACAGATGCGTTGCTACTCCCGCGGATCAACCCGTAACCCCGTAACCACACCCTTCCATCGAAACGCAAGAAATGCTTCATGCTAGAAATAGGTTTGGCGGCAGTAGCTACTGCCCCGGTCGAAGTTCACTGGTTCTACCACCTGGTAAAATATGTGTGGTGCTACGACAGTTCATCACATCTGCCGCGGATTTCAATTTAAATTAATTTCTGATGGTCGTAAAATGTGTCTGGTTCAACCGAGGTGATTCCACCGCAACACCTGTTTCTAGTAGTACCGTTAGTTAGAAATAGGTGTTGACAGCCACCCCATCATTCCTGCTCACTTTTTAACCGACTTCCCAAAGGAAAGAGGTTATCTATTCGTCACGTATATTTTTTTTTTTTTTTTTTTTTTTTTTTTTTTTTTTATGTATGTTCGGGCGAAATGGCTAGAAATCGTCGACCTACCGACACGATTCATACGACATTGTATGCGACTAGTTTCACAGGCAGTCCCATATTGAGGAAAATGAAAACCTTCCGGCGGTTTTCCCGGAAAATTGGAAAATGTCGGTTTCTTAAAATCTTGAATAACTTGGGTGTTTATAAACCGATTTCCATTTTCTTTCTTTCATTTGATAGGAAATTTTGTCACGCAACTTTTTCTCTTGGACATGGGTATGCTGTGATGCTTAACTCTTTGAGTTATGGGGTGGAAACCACCACCACTCCTCAAGTTTTTTAGATAATTTGAGATAATTCGGCTTCTGCCGAATCGATTCTTATGAAACTTGGAATATGTATTATATATCAATGCTTATATAGGTTGACGAAAAATTTGACCTTCAACTCTTCGATCCTGATGATGCAGGGTTACAGCTATCCTAAACTATAACATCAGCTATTTGGTGCTTACATATATGTAATAAGACTACTATGCAGAGACATGTGATGAAAATTTGACCTTCAACTCCTCAATCCTGATGATGCAGGGGTGCCTCAAGCCTAAACCATTGGGGTTGACCATTTTGTGCTTATGGGTATGTTATAACAATACTAAGCAAAGACATATTATAAAAAAATGACCTTCAACTCCTCAACCCTGATGATGCAGGGTGCTGTAAGCCCAAGCCGTAGGTGATGGCCATTTAGTGCTTACGGATATATAATAAGATAGCAAGGCAAAGATGTACGATGACAAATTTGACCTTCAACTCCTCAACCCTGATGATGCAGGGGTACTGCAGGCTTAAACCATAAACGTTAGACATTTGTTGCTCACGGATTTGTAATAACATTGCTAAGCAAAGGTATAAGACGAAAAATTGGACCTTCAACTTCTCAATCCTGATGATGCAGGGGTATTGAATGCCTAAGCCATAAAACTTAGCTATTTCAATCTTACGCATTCAAAATGATATTTAAAAAAATGTAAGGTAAAACATTAGAAAAATGGTTGTATACGGTGGAAAATTGGACCTTCAACTCCTCAATCCTGATGATGCTGTGGTGCTTCAAGCTTAAACTATAGGCGTTAGCTACATGATCGCTACGTATATCTGATAAGATTACTAAGCAAAGATATAAGGTGAAAAATTTGACCTTCAACTCCTCAACTCTGATGATGCAGGGGTACTTCAGGCTTAAACTATAGGCGTTGGCCATTTGATGCTTATGGGTATGTAATATATTTACAAAGCGAAGACGTATGATAAAAAAGTTGACCTTCAACTCCTCAACCCTGGTGATGCAGGGGTACTTCAGGCTTAAACCATAGGCCTTGGCCATTTGATACTTATGGATATGTAATATATTTACAAAGCAAAGACGTATGATAAGAAAATTGACCTTCAACTCCTCAACCCTGATGATGCAGGGTACTGCAAGTTTAAACCATAAGCATCGGCCATATGGTGCTTACGTATATGTAATGAGATTACTAAGCAAAGATATGACATGATAATTTTGACCTTCAACTCCTCAACCCTGATAATGCTGGGGTCCTTCAAGTTTAAACAGTAGGCATCGGCCATATTGTGCTTACGTATACATAATGTTGTTGTTCACAATACCAACAATGAGTTTCGGAGAGGATATAATTATGATCAAAAATTCCACTTTGAATACAATTTCCTGAAAGATGCAAGAGTACTACCAACCTTTTTAAATTGGATGGGTTATTTTTATCAGTATCAATTATACTCTTAGTTATAAGGTTTATATTACTTTTTCTACTTTAAATATTGATAATTATAGGTCTATTCTTTAAATAAACGTTTACTCAGAAAAAGTTGTTTTATTCGGTTAGGTTAGGTTCGAACAGATTTTTCCAATTCAGAATCTAAGGGAGGGGGCGCGGTAGCGCCCCCGACCGGTTGTGTCAAAGAAGTCTATTTTTATATGATGACGTCAGCACATAATTTTATTCATCCGAAAATCGGACGAATAATTAATTTTATTCATCCGGTTAGCGGACGACTGGCAACAGCCATAACTGATTTTATCGTGACTGAAAAGCGTGAAAAAAAAAATTTTAAACAAAAAATACAACCGACTTCCATGCCACATAAAAGTAAAAAATAATTTAAATACATGTTGGTTTAGAGCAAACACAGTACTTAGTATATAGTCCCGAAGTCGGCGCTCACCATATTTTGCTGGATCATGACGAAACTACATGTATCTTATATGAGCGCCGACTTCGGGACTATATACTAAGTACTGTGTTTGCTCTAAACCAACATGTATTTAAATTATTTTTTACTTTTATGTGGCATGGAAGTCGGTTGTATTTTTTGTTTAAAATTTTTTTTATATTAACCGACCATCTTAGTCCTCGGGAGTAGCAACGCTCTGTGATTGGCTTCAGATCGAACCCTTCTGTATGAAGTTGCTTATAAAGTATGAAGTTGCTTGGCTCCACAGAATACCAGCGCTGCAGGTGACATCGAGTACTTGCAGCAATCAGCTGAGTGGAGACCCTTTCGGTCAATGTAATGTAACTTACATCATTAAGTATTAGTTAATAATAATAGTCGCTGTAGCCTCGGGGTCAGAATAGGGCTACGGTATCCCCTGCCTGTCGTAAGAGGCGACCAAAAGGGGCTTCCGGGGTTGCAGACGGCTAGAGTGGGAGCTCGAACCGTTCGGTCAGGCAATCCCGGGAAGGATGGTGGTATGTGTGATCGCATACCGTCGTAAAGACTAGACGGAGCGGTGGGCCCAGCCGCCCATCTGGGAGGAGCCCGATGGGGCAGCATGCTCGGAGGATTCCGGTTGAAGTCGTTTCGAGATCCCGGAGTCCTCCTTTTCAGCGCCGAGGACGGCCACCGGGGGGGTTTTAGTGCGGTAAAAATCCCACATAACCCTGCGTCGCTCCCACAGCGTCGGGTACCCTTGGAAGGTTTCCCCCTCGAAAACAAAAAAAAAAGTTAATAATAATAACACATGTTTGCTATTAGATGTATCTGTTTTTGTGTAACTTTTTGTACTCAACCCAATAAAGTATTTCCTTTCTTTCTTTCAAATGTGCATAGGCAATGACCATTTGCCATCAGGACTGCATCGTTTTAGCTTTAAGCAAAATGTCACAGTATAAAAAAGTACGGTTTTAAATATACATACCTTGTAAATAAATTAGAATCTCTGTCATTAATAATTCAAATTATACAAAAAACTGAAAATTTTTTCATCAAAGGTTCATTTAAATGCAAATTTATGTTATAATTTATGCCTTGGAGTTATTTTTGTCACTAAATAATGCGAGTGTTAAGAACATTATAATTAAACCGCACCTTACTGACACTCTGTTTTTTTCCAACTGTGTCAGAAGGACGGTGATGTTTTAAGGCATTTTTTAATGTTGAAATCTCACAAAGTTTTAGGTTGGAAATACATAGAAAATATTTTTACAAACTCTGACCTACTTTGAAAATCTGTCAGCTTCCATGTTTAGGACGCGATGAGTTCAAAATTTTATTTTTTTAATTTGATTAATGAAACCAGCGCCGAACCGTTGATAACATGAGGCATGTTTCATTTGCAGAACTTTTTGCAATGACGCTGGCAATATTAATTAGGGCTTTACGATATTAAATATATATATGTCGGCGCGACACCGCGTATTTATGAAAAACACGTCGCCGATAATAATTATTTTAGTTAGTTTAAAGGTCGAAAATTGTTTGTTTATTGAATTAGCAACATTTGATGATTTTTAGAATTGTAATTTAGTTTATCCTTCATAAATTTATTATTGTCACACCACCAAACATTGTTATAAAAAGGCGAGCGAACGCCGGTATAAAAGATTTCTTGTTTAACTGTCGAAGCGATCGGACCTCGTCAATTGTGAATAAATCGAAGAAGTTTACTCCTGTGTTTTACTTCAAATCTTCAAGAATGAATAATAAAGAAGACTCCTGGCCTTCCTGACGTCACATCTCACTCATTCACTTCGTTATATATAACTGTCGGTAGTAATAAAATTTTAGTTACAAATACAGAAATGATTGTCACTTGTTGCTTTAAAACCAAACATATTTTTATAAATACCGTTAATATAGTACCTACAAAAGAAAGTTTAGTTGAAAATACAGATATAAATTTTATTACTTGATGATGGATCAGATGGATATCTGTACGAATGACGTAGGTTTATGGATACTTTTTAAAAAATAAAGAAATTGTAACCTATATTGTAATAAATAAATTAATTAAAATAAAATATGAAATCTTAGTTGTGATTTTTTTTATAAGATTGAAGTAGCAAACGAGCATGCAGTCCACCTAATGGTAAGCAACTTCATACAGAACATGGGTTCTATCTGAAGTCAATCACAGATGCGTCGCTACTCCCGAGGGCTAAGTTGGTCGCCACATATAAAAGTGTGCCGGCAACCACACCCTTCCATCGCAACGCAAAAACTGCTTTACGCCAGAAATAGGTGTGACTTCAGATAGAATCCCTATTGCGTATGGAGTTGCTTATCCATGAACGACAGTGACCACTTAACAACAGGTGGATAGCATGTTCATTTGCTACTTCAATCATACGTTAAACACCACTGACCACATTAGTTATAAATATCAAGAATATATAGAAACATAATGGTATTTACAATATTCAATAAGTTGTACCATATGGTTTTAAATAACATAAATAAATAAAAATCACAATATAAATAAATATAAATGTAATTAATCCATAAATATTACAAATGCATTTATATATTCTGCTGCTATCGAGGCTATCTAAAAATAATTGTTGACTTTGTGACAATTTGCTTATAACTGCGATGTTTAGTATGAAAAGCAGGTAAGAATCATAATGTGGATCATTCCAACAATTTACAAGTGTAAGACGTTACTCTGTCCGAATGTATTCTGTAATTGGATAAGTGTGAAAATATACCAGTGTTGTACATAATGTGTCGTTTACTTTGGCTATCCAATCCTACTTCTGGAACACATATAAAACACTCAGTTTAATGCTGAAGAAAAAATGAAACATGCCTAATAGACCTTTTCAATAAAACTACAGTAGCAAAGAATGATTTCTACTTGATAGTAAGTGTTCACTGTTGCCCATGACATGCCATAAAGTGAGAATAAAAGGGATGTAACGCGAAATTTACATTTTGTGAATTACAAAATTGTGACCATATATGAGCAGTGATAGCCTAATGGTTGAAACTTGCCCTCTCGACCGGGAGGTCCGAAGTTCAAACCCAGGCACGCACCACTGATTTATGTGCGTATTATAAATTAATTATCACTGCTTTTCGGTGAAGGAAAACATGTAGTGAAGGTGAGGAAACCTACACACACACACAATTCGTCTTTGGCCAGCGCGGTGGACTATGGCCTAAACTCTCTCATTCTGAGAGAAGACCCGTGCCCAGCAGTGGGACAATAATGGGTTGACGTGTGTGACGTGACCGCATTTTGAAGTGCCATAATGTGCAGGTAATAACGGGACGTCACATTACACGTGGGTTCTAGTGAAAATGGGTTTTTGTAGTTGTAATGGGAAATTTTAAGTCATATTTTTGGAAATTGACTTCCTACACCTATTTGCTATAAATACGGAGACCGATAAACCTTTGTTTTCATGTTTTTTCTTAAATGATATCTAAAGAAACATATCCGTGTTAGAAATACAGATCTGTGAAATAGATCTGTCAAAAATTCTTCGTTTTTGTGACGATTATAGTAGAAATAGTTCACAATCACAATCACAATCCGTAATTCACAATCCGACGGATAGCCTTTTTCATTAGCAGCACATGTTTAACTTTACATGACATATCCTTATTTCTTTACTCATTAGAGTCTAGACGATAGATCATGTTATTAAACAACTCAATTAGCCCAAATTGTAGTTCACTCTTTTAGTTTTATTGAGCGATCTGAAACTAACTTCATATAGGGCCGGTTCTATCTGAAGCTGTTGCTTAGGACTAAGATGAACCCTACATGTGAGCCAAATGGAACACAACCTTCCATTGAAACGCAAGAACTGCTTAAATTAGAAACAGGTATCCCAATGATGCTTCTGTAGACAGATCACAAAGAGTTCCAATTTGACGAGATGAGCCAGGACACAAAAATGGTACCAACCAAAGATGCACAAGCATTTTCAAGGTGGTAGAACCAGTGTAGTTCGACCAGAGAAGTTCCACCGCCACACCTATGTCTAGCGAGAAGCATTTCAATAGAAACGATCTTGCGTTTCAATAGAAGGGTGTGGTTGCCGGCACACTTTCACATGAGGAGACTATCTTGACCATGAGGAGCAACGCATTTGTGATTGACTTCAGATGGAATCCATGTTCTGTATGTAAGTAGTTGATTACAGATGTCCATGAGCGGCAGTGATCACTTACCATCAGGTGGACTGCATGCTCGTTTACTACTTCAGTCTGATAAAAAAAAAACATTTATGCCTTTATTAATTACGAAAATATTATTTTGTATATAAAGACGAGTAGCAGTAGACAAATACCTACATAATAAAGATAAAGAAGTATATCTGTACTTATGTATAAATTGTAACAAAATTGGATAAGTGGGTACATTTTTTTCCTTTGTTAGTCAGTTTTCTTTTTTCTCTTTGCCACTTATTAACTAGCCTTAGTATCATCATCAGTTTCGAAAATATATAGATATTGTTAAATTTAGTTCATTAAGAATAATTATTTTTATTTATTTCTCTTTCAAGAAAATATACATTTATAAGAGTTTTCAACATAGGTAATTAACAACTAGAATAAATTATATGATTTTAGACTAGTATTATCGCGGAATTGATACATTATAATACTTAACAGGTACTCACAAATATCGGCAAAAAGAATTCTATAAGAATTCATAAACCGCATATCGTGAGTACCTGTTAAGTATTATAATAGAATAAATTAAGCATATATTCACTAAAAATACTATTAAGTACCAGTTACGGTAAATATGAATGTCAAATCAGTGGATATTGTTTCCAAAGTTACTTTTCAATTTCCTTTATTTATCCCATGATAAAAATATTTTTAACTAGCCAATAAAATCGAAAATAAGGATGTTACAGGTTATCGTTATTTATTATTTTCAAATTAATTGATTAAGTTAAACAAAAATAGCGCTCGAATTTCGTGACAAAAAAGGCAAAAAGATCAAATTGCAATCAACAAAAAATAAATCGTACATTTTCAATGTTTGATGCTGTACATTTTGTAAGAATTTGTAGATTTGTAGGTACTTGTATTTTTTTGAGACCCATTCATTTATTTTAATATCAGTAACATATATCAAGTTTAACAAATTTTATATTTTCTAATATTTTTGACTTTTTTCATTTCCATAAAATAATGAAATAGATCGCATAAGATATACATATGTAAATAATCTTTTATTATTTATATTATAACTAGTTATCAAACAAATAAGATGTTTCAGTAACGATTAGTCTATTTATTTTGGAAACTATTGATTTCCCAGCGTGAAGGTTAAAAGGATACTTGAAACCCAAAACAAATTATTTACTAGACGAAACTATGCTTATTTACTTAACGAAAATCGAAACATACAAAACCTACATTGTCCAAAACAATATATCAATTTAAGATTAAATATAATATTGAAATAATGCGAGTTATTGTCGTTTATTTGAAATTGATTCGTGATTTTGTGTATATAGGTGCGTTATTATTTCATAATAAATAAAATGATATATAAAAACCGTCGAATCCATTACCAAATCCCTATATTTAGGTACATTAAGGATAGTGGGGTCACGAATACGAGAACCTAATTTAAAAGACGGACAGGACCGTTTCGTCTCTCAAATATTTACGAGAAAACCTAATCTTAATCTAAGTATAGGAAACTGTACTTACAATTTTGATGTTTCCACAAACACACACATGAGCACTTGGTTGTAACACTATCACTGCACATAAAATCACGATGTTAGGAGCGCGTATGGACGCGTGCGTCTTGCCCGACGGCGCGAAATCTACTGACCGCCGAGATGGCTGAGAGCCTGAAGCTGCGCCACAGTTCCCGCTGGGGTGGCAACTGGAAAATGTTTCGGGGTTTTCCTGGAAATACGCGGCTCTAAGCGTTGTAAGATTGCCTGCGAAATAACTTTAAACGGTACGCAATGCGAGATTCTAATATACTTTTTAAGGGTTAAGTTGCTTTGTGAAGTATACTCCATTTTTAAACTTCCCAAAGGAAAGAGGTTGTCTATGCATCCAGTATATTTTTTTAAGCAGAGGTTTAAATCTGTCTGTTTGTTTATTGGCATGGAGGGCCTAATTTAAAACAAAAGAATTCATGTTCAATCGCTATCATTTTATTCTCAAACAATTTATTTTACTTTATTCCACGCTTTCTAGAGTTTAATATTTTCTTTTATATATATACACTAATTTCACAAAAGACATTTAATTCAGAAGACAAAACAAAAATAAATCTTTTTAATACGTTCTAAGTACACATAATTATAATAAAATACATGAAAAACGGTTAATAGGTCTCATTTATTCTATGGACAGTTTTTAATTTGCGAAAATAGTTCTTGCAATATGTTCCACTAAGGAGGGTGCAACTTAAGTATTCCATGCACTAGCATCTCATAGTATTTCATATTTAAAAATATTAAAATCAATATTACTTTGGATTCACAAACCCATTTAATGAGGAAGTTAGAAAATGAAAACGAAACATCAATAGAGGTATAATTTTAAGAAAATGGAGATCACAATTTTTCGAATTTAGAACTAAATATCTCACCACATTTTGCATATTAATTACCTTTTTTTGTCATCGAGGGGAAACCATCAAAAGGTACCCGCCGCCGTGGGAGCAACGCCGGGTTATGTGGGATTTTCACCTTACTAAGGATACCGTAGCCCTATTCTGGTCCCGGAACTACAGGGACATGCATATTAATTACCAAAAGTCACCCAAGTTTGTTTACACCTACCTTATTTTTATTTTATCTATTATAAATATATTTTCTATTTCTACCCTATTTTAATTTTTTTTTCACCATCATTCGTAAAACTAAACTATGGAATACTTTGTTTAAAACGACTGCAACTAACAAACAAACAAACAAACAGGCATGACAAATTTATGTGTAACAATTATGATGTTACTTCACAGAATTCTAAAACGAAAGATTATATCAAATGTATGGTAGCAGGCATTTCACACAAACGCATACTATATTTCATACAGGAACATACTATGCTATGGAGATATATAGTAATTTCCGATTATGCCACCTGTGGAATATCTCTAATATATAATAAAATAATAATAATATAAAATAAAATATATAAAGTTCTCGTGTCGCAATGTTCGTTCCCGTACTCCTCCGAAACGGCTTGACCGATTTTCATGAAATTTTGTGAGCGTATTGAGTAGGTCTGAGAATCGGCCAACATCTATTTTTCATACCCCTTAGTGATAAGAGTTGCCCACCCTTAACATTTTCTTTTAATTTCTTTATGGCAAAACAACATTTGCCGGGTCAGCTTGTTATACTAAAAATATTTTGTATATGCCTACGACGGAATTTACAAGTTATGTCAGTTACAATATTTTTCTTACACTGCCACCGGATCGGAATACGACCTCTACTCGAAATATCGAGGAAGATAAACAGACGAAACACTACTTGGTGATGAATATTTAATCTGTAATAAGCAGAAGCTAATACATTTTTTTTTATAAGATTGTAATCACTAAATAGTATAAAACAAAGTCGCTTCTCGCTGTCTGTCCCTATGTATGCTTAGATCTTTAAAACTACGCTACGGATTTTTATGCAACTTTAATAGAGAGAGTGGTTCAAGAGAAACGTTTTTATGTATAATATATGTATAAAAAGTGAACGCACACTGATAAATAAGTAAATAAATAGTTCCACCTACTTTCCACCTACAATATTTCCCATCAGGAGCAAAGGCTAGTTTGCCACTTACATGATATAAAATACATATATCTCTTCCTCTCACTCTGTTCTCTAAACCTCTTTTCTTTGAAAAGTCGATTAAATTCTTCTCGTATTTGTAGTTAGTCGTCAGTTATAAAATCCATGAGTATCACATGAATTTTCAAGGGAGATTTCCCCCGTATGGCATCCCTTACGGAAAACGGCGGGAAACGACGCCTGCGTGGTGCCTCCCGAAAACTTGCGCCCATGAACTAATTACAATACTATTTAAACCTCCGCGGAGTTTAAAACTTTATACGTGGTTTCTTTTCACATGTTTTCTTTTAGCATTTTCCGGTTATTTCTTGTTAATATGATAACTTTTAAGTTAAAGTGTGAGTTCTTGTAGAATAAATATACTAGTCACCCGTCACAACTTCGAAATTCGACCGTAATTTTGATTAAAAAACTAAACATTGTCCAAAGTAGCACCAATATTTCTCTAATCGAAATAAATTGTATGCACTATGGCCCCAAACTCATTCTGAACGAATGAAATGAAATGTCTTTATTTTGTATAGGCCTACGGGGGCACTTACAAATTGTCAGTTACATTTTTTTTTCTTACACTACCACCGGATCGGAAGAGAAGACCCGTGCCCAGCAGTGGGACATTAAATGGGTTATACCCACCTATTTCTAGTTGCCGGCTCTCTTTCATATGAACCGACCAGTGTATCTCTTGGGAGTAGCAACGCAACTATGATTCAGATAAAATGTTCTGTATGATATTCCTTACAGATGTCGCAGGGCGGCCACTTACCATCAGGTGGACTGCATGCTTACTACAATATAAATAATCAAAAACGGTTTTGCTACTAATCCTTTACCCTCCACTGTCGCATCTGACCTGTATGTTGGAAGTTCCACGTCTCTTCAATTGTGGAGGTGGTAGAACCAGTGTAGTTCGACCGTGGAAGTACCACCGCTACACCTATTTCTAGCGTGAAACATTTCTTGCGTTTTATTGAAAGGGTGTGGTTGCCGGCACACTTTTACATGAGGCGACCATCATAGTCCTCGGGAGTAGCAACGCATCTGTGATTTACTTCAATTGGAACCCATGTTCTGTATGTAGTTGATTACAGATGTCTAAGAGCGGCAGTGACCACTTACCATCAGGAGGACTGCATGCTCGTTTGCTACTTCAGTCATAAAAAAAGACAGGGGACAACAGTTCCCAGTAGTGGGTCACAAAAGAGGTTACATCTAAACAAATATTTGGAAAGACAAGTTTGGATCGCTGCCATTTTAAAATTCCGTGACCGATTTCGAAATTTTATTCCTAGCATTGAGAATCAAATTTCGGTAATTGATTTTAGTATTAAATTTCATTGTGACCCGTCCAAAGCGACCTCTGTCGTGTAATAGTAAGTAACAACTGGAGAAAGAGAATATTAGTTTGTTGTTATCGACCGAGTTGCTCGTCGAATTGGGACACACTGAAAATCAGTGGCCGTGGTTCGCCGCGGTGAGGCTGAGCGTGGACCCTTTTGTAAAATTTTACTGCAGTAATGGTCAAATTTAAAATTAATGTATACTGTTAAGTATGTCTTATTATGTTGTAGTATTTTTTTACAAATAAATATTTCTTTCTTTCTTTCTTTCTTATTCGTTATTCGTAGGTACGTCGAAAAATGGCTTTTAACGGGCTTATTAGATACTAAGCATACCTTATCAGACTTTGTCAGTAGTTAATGTCGTTTATATAATGATACATTAAACAATTAAAGAATTAATAAGTTAAATATATAAGAGTAAAGACCTACTTAGAGTAAATAAAATAGATTATTATAAAAATAGACCGCTATAAAATATACATGTTATAAACACTTATTCTTCATTATTTTGGGACGTATTCTAAAATCTGTTACTTTTAAATTTTTAAAAATCAATATTTCTTTTTATCTGATTGAAGTAGCAAACGAGCATGCTGTCCATCTGATCGTAAGTGGTCACTGCCGCCCATAGACGTCTATAATCAACTTCATACAGAACATGGGTTCCATCTGAAGTCAACCACAGATGCGTTGCTACTCCCGAGGACTATGATGGTCGCCTCATGTGAAAGTGTGCCGGCAACCACACCCTTTCATCGAAACGCAAGAAATGCTTCACGCTAGAAATAGGTGCTGCGGTAGTACTTCCCCGGTCGAACTACACTGGTTCTACCACCTTCAAATCTGACTATAATTTAATTTCAGTAGTCGGGATTTTTTGTTTTTATAATTTCTGTGTGTTTATCTACTACCTGTATTCGGTAGAATTATTCGGTTTTAGTTAAAGCACTATTATGCGTCTCTAATAAAGATATTGAACAAAACTAATCTAAGTTTAATTAGATACTGCAAGTTATATTGAAGATTCAGATGGATTGAAAATACTTGCATAAATTGATTGAATTCAGTCAACTCATTAATAATAAAGCTAGAAACTTATTTTAACAGATTTATTCGTCGTCAACCCATTACTGTCACACTGCTAGGCGGGTCTTCTCTCGGAATGAGAGAGTTTAGGCCATAGTCCAACGCGCTGGCCAAGTGCGAATTGGTGGACTTCACACACCTCCGAGAACTTTTTTTTTTTAGAGAACTCTCGGGTGTGTAGGTTTTCTCACGATGTTTTCCTTCACCGAAATCAGTGATAATTAATATATAATACGCACATAAATCAGTGGTGCCTGGGTTTGAACCTCGGACCTCCCGATCGAGAGGGCAAGTTTTAACCATTAAGCTATCACTGTTTATTTACACAGATTTATTGGATATTAGCTTATTCTAACGACTTAACCACTGGTGCAAGACCTAAACTTAGTGTTCAAAGTAGGCAAACTGTTGGCAGCCGACTTAATTTGCGACGTACTGGTAGTACGTAACATTATGCGATCCCGGGAAGGACGGCGGTATGTGTGGTCGCATATCGTCGTATAGACTAGACGGAGCGGTGGGCCCAGCCGCCCATCTGGGAGGAGCCTGATGGGGCAACACGCTTAGAGGATTCCGGTGGTGTTTGTTGGAGATCCCTGAGTCCTCTTTTTAGCGCCGAGGATGGCCACCGGGGGGGTTTTAGTGCGATAAAAATCCCACATAACCCTTCGTCGCTCCCACGGCGTCGGGTACCTTTTGAAGGTTTCCCCCTCGAAAACAAAAAAAAAAAAAAAGAAAAAAAAAAAAAAAACCTAAAATTATATTTGAAATGGAGTGTCCAAAGTGTGCTACGTTGCGCTCACTGTACGCTGTAATGCTGCGAACTTAGTAAAGTGAGCGCAAACTAGCAAACTTTTGGAAACATACTTTTATATAAGACCACCACGTCAGTCCTCGGAAGTAGCAACGCACCTGTGATTGACTTCAGATAGAACCTATGTTCTATATGAAGTTGCTGACATGTCCATGGGCGGCAGTAACCACTTACCGTCAGGTGAACTGCAAGGTCGTTTGCTACTTTAATCATATAAAAAATACATGCGCACAAACTTTCGCATTTATATTAACGCATTTATTTATTTATTAACTTTCGCATTTTTTCCTTTACTCGCGTCATCGCACGCGTTGAAACCTAGATATTTTTTAACAAAAAGTATCCGGTAGGTATCATTTCTATTGTCCCTGTAGTTCCGGGACCAGAATAGGACTACGGTACCCTCTGCCTGTCGTAAGAGGCGACTAAAAGAGCTTCCGAGGTTGCGGGCGAAGTGGGAGCTCGAACCGTCCGGCCAAGCGACCCCGGGAAGGACGGCGGCATGTGTGGTTGCATGTTGCCGTAAAAACCAGAAGGTGCGGTGAGCAGTTCACGCCCACCAGAGAAGAGCCCGATGGGGCACACGCTGAGGACACCGGCGGCGGTAAATTTTAGTTCCCGGAGTCCTCTTCGCAGCGTCGAGGTCGGCCACCGGGGGTGTTTTAGTGCGGTAAGAATCCCACATAACCCGAGTCGCTCCCACGACGTCAGGTACTTTTTGAAAGTTTCCCCCTCGAAAACAAAAAAAAAAGGTATCATTTCTACCTCCTTCAAAAATGTGTACAAAGTTTCATGATTTATCATGAAACTTTGTACACATTTTTGATCTTTAGATGAAGGCTTATATTAGCTGGACAATATGTTCTTTTACTATTTCAAATTAAAAAAAAATGTGTGCGTGTACTAGCGTACACTCGTAAGAAGTGAAACTTCTTTATGACGTTATTTTTCAAAAAATAATTTACTATATGCAACTTTACAGAAATTGGTTAAATAAAGTTAAATTAGATAAAGTTTAATAAAAGAAAAAGATGGCGCGTAACGAAAAAATGTTACACTAAATTTTTTTCAGACCCCGATTTCACTTCAAAAAAAACATAATGAAAAAATAGATGTGACAGTGGTACCTCGGAGTCGAGCCACGAATTCAAGCCATCGGTCATTTTATACTCCTAAAGATTTCGTAAGGATTATTCATTTTATTTAGCGCTTATGTTTACACTTCTCTTTGCCACTTTATATGTTACTGCTTACACTTATTTCCACAGATTTTTCACTTAAACCTTACACTGCACTTTTTCTATTTAATTTTATATATCAACCACGATTTACACTCAACATATCACTACATAGTATAAACAACGTCGTTTGGCGCTGTCTGTCCCTATGTATGCTTAGATCTTTAAAACTACGCTACGGATTGTAATGCATTTTTTTTTTAAATAGAGTGATTTAAGAGGAAGGTTTTTATGCATAATACATGTATAATATAGTGAATGAACACTGATAATTTTAGACTTTAGACTTTTAGGCGGAACGAAGTTCACCGGGTCACTATATATTTTATACATTTGGACTTTTTATACCAATTTACGTGTATTGATGTATTATACTCATATATTGCACAGATATCTTACTAAAACAGTGGTTTTAGAATCTATTTCCCAGTTTTATGTGACTAAGCCAGCAAAAAACGTAATTTGAAATACGTAGTTTAAATGGCCTACGGTATTTTATTTGGCTATTTCGTTTCAATTGAGACCACAGGACTAAAAGTGTACAGAGTGACGACCCGCGTGGCGGCGCGGTTACCATAACAGTCTGACACGCACTGGGTTCCGGGTTCGATTCCCGGCCAAGCAGGTATCTGAATGATGATTTTAGATTCTTGTTCTGGGTCTGGGTGTTTGTGTATTCGTGTTTATAAATCTCCATGGCAACCACGCCACAGGAGAAAAACCTATGAATGTAGAGAGCGCTTTAAATTCTTTAGCTTCCCCGGTCGAACTACGCTGGTTCTTCCATCTAACAATGCCAGCTACTTCAATGTTGTAAAAATCATTTGCTTGTATTGATGACAAAGTAGTAACTTTGTCATCAATACTTGTGAATCATAATTATTTTAATTATCTTAGTGTTAAAGCCGGTAGCTTTACAACGGTGAGTGTTCCGAGGAACTTTTTGACTTGATGCCTTCGTCACCTTTTCTTCAGCGCACCACTCGCCGAAGGATGAAGTTCCATCCATATCAATTGGACCCGTGGCGGTCCTCCGCGGTTCGGTATGCCACAGACGTGCAAGTTGTGGAATGAGCTTCCTCCTGAGGTATTCCCGGAGCGCTATGACATGGGGTTCTTTAAGAAAGTGAAAAGAGCTCTCCTTCAAAGCCGGCGATGCATTGGTGATTCAGGTGGTGAGAATGTCCGTAGGCGACGGTCACTACTTTCCATCAGGTAGCCCGACTGCCTTATCGTTAGGATAAATTATAAAAAAATATGTTTATACATATAATACAATGCCAATGTTATTACAAATTAAAACCAAACCTTGTCGCTATAGTATTTATCAGTAGATAGTGTTATTTCGATGTGCAGAGCGGTTGTTCGCGATAAGCTTTTAATGAGTACCCACTCATTTATCAATTCCACTATTTTAATCGAATTTACATTACTAGTTTTCGCTAAGTGGTCGAAATTAAATTTTAAGCATTATGAAATGTTGGATTTATGTATTTAAGACTATTTTTTTATTATAATTTAGTAGCAAACGAGCATGCAGTCCACCAGATGGTAAGTGGTCACCGCCGCCCATATACATCGGTAAGGAACTTCACATAAAACATTGGTTCTATGTGAAGTCAATCACAGACGCGTTGCTACTCCCGACGATTAGGATAGTCGCCTTATATAAAGAGTGCCGGCAACCACACCCTTCCATCGAAAACGCAAGGAATGCTTCACGTTAAAAATAGGTGTGGCGGTGGTACCTCCCCGGTCGAAGTGCACTGGTTCTACCTTTTAATAAATTCCGTCATTATTATTGTATTTATATAATTCTTTCAGCGTGAAGCACATCTTACGTTTCGATGAAAGGGTGTGATTGACTAAACACTTATATGAGGCAATCATCTTAGTCCTTGAGAGTTGCGATGCATCTATGATTGACTTCAGGTAGACCCCATGTTCTATCTGAAGTCATATCCTCCGACCCTCCTACACCAAGGAGAGGTGCAGGGCCCTTTGTAGCGCGAGGACAGTTCCGCTTTTGACTATGAAGTCCCGCTTTTTTCACCCAAAAAGTTTCTAAATCCCGACTTAGTAAAAAAATTCCAACGGCAACCATATCCTTCCACTAAAACGCAATTGCTTTACGCTATGCTTTACGCTAGGAATAGGTGTGGCGCTGGTACTTCCCTGGTCGAACCATACTTGCTCTACCACCTTCCAAGTATCGATCGTCAACCATTCAAAACTTTTAAATTGTTCATCCCTCGTCCCTATCGTCAGCCCATTATTGTCCCACTGCTAGGCACGGATCTTCTCTCAGAATGAGAGATAGGATAGGATAGAATAGGCCATAGTTCACTGTGCTAGCCAAGTGCGAGTTGGTGGACTTCACACACCTCCGAGAATTACTCATCTATCAATCCTTAAATGTTCACTGCTGGACATAGGCTACCCTTAATCTGCGGCACTTCGATCGGTCCTGAAATATCAGAATAAATCACGCTTTCTACACTTATAGCCCCACACTAGGATTTTCTCCTGTGTCGTGGATACCATACACACACAAGACGAATACACAAACACCCAGACCCAGAACACGAATCTAAACTCATCATTCAGATACCTGCCTGACCGGGAATCGAACCCGGGACCCATTGTGAGTCAGACCGGTATGGTAACCGCTCCGTCACATGGGTCGTCGAACGACGCTTACCCTTCGTCTTCTTAAGGACTTCAGTCCACCTTGTGTAGCGCGGCCTACACTCCATTCATTTATTATTTTCTTTCTAACACCTATGATGAATTGAGATTGTACAACCAATATTTCACTAGTTTTTTGGCACCATCTTCGCTGTGTTACCCCAAGATACTACTATTTAATATATTTCATCCCATTTAATTAAATTCATTTCTTTAGGTTTAATGCGGACAAAAATCTCTAAATATATAGAAATGTCTATTGTTGTTTATTTTTACTTGTAGATGTATACAATTATTTGGATTTACTTAAATATGTAAATGTTATATTTACTTATTTCAAAACGACTTAGAGATTTATGCTCTTATGCGTATTTCGACATGAATATGCTTGACAGTAAATTTTAACTCTAATATTGCCATTTATTCTTAAAATTTTGTTTAACTATATAGTGACAGAGCCATCGATATTTCTATAAATTTTATGTCATTTCTGCGTCTTTTTTACTCTGTGTCACTAAAAAAAACATTTTGGAAAAAACAGCTCGTTTTTTATAACTTTGTCCGAGTGCATCCATTTCAAACACTCAAAGGTTTTTGATACTATTGTCCAATTGAATTAATGTTTTTATTGCTTTTAGAAAAATGGTGCAATGGAACCGTTTTTTATCGTAGTCCATTTCTGACATATGCACCGATAAAGGTTGTCACCTAATTTTTGCTTTCCTGTTGTGTATGGTTTGTTTTCACCCGAGTTATGTTGGTGGCGGCCGGAGGTCGCAGAGAAACGCAAAACCAGGCTTAACATTTAATTTAAACGAAAAATTACTACATTTTAACTTAAAACTGAAGGGGTGAGACCGAGTTGATGTTAGATCTCGGAATGCCGTGGATTCTCACGATATGTGGGAACGTTCGAGGTGCTGCGTCAGCTCTTCGGGTTGCTGGCTGGCTCGCGGTGCACTAGGGCTGTGCATCAGCGTTAGGGTTATGTAACACCCGACTGCATCAGAGGGAGGGTAACGTTTTTCGAGCGTGTTAGTAATGCAACGAATATTCGCATTGGCGTATATTCGCATGTTTTTAGATATTAGCATTCGCATACTTTTTTTCTGACTGAAGTAGCAAACGAGTATGCAGCCAACCTGATGATAAGTGGTCACTGCCGCCCATGATCATCAGTAAACTTCATATAGATATGCTGCTCCTGTGGAAGGGTGTGTAGTAGGGTGTGATTGCTGGCATCTTTTATATTAGGCTACCTAAGATGGTAGCCTAATATAAAAGTATGCCAAACCAAAACACAAGAACTGTTTTACGCTGAAAATAGGTGTGGCGATGGTATGTCCCCGGTTCGGCACGATTGTTCTACAACCCTTACATGTTCTTATTATGATATGTCATATAATTGATGTAATTGGGTAATCCGTGTTTTTTTTTTTAATTTTAACTTGTGCCCTCTTAACTGCCTCCTCATAACTTTTTAGATAACATTCTATTTAACTCAGATTATACAGGTAATTTCACCACATACATTTAAACAGAAAACATCCTAACATTTCATATATATAACACCAAGCTTTCCACAAACCACTGATTTACAGAGCTTCATGAAAAATGCATCGCACAAACTATTTTTATTCGTTACGTTTGAATACAGCCCCTCATAAGGTTTCTGGGGCTTTGTGGTGTAACCTGCTCTACATCAATCCCTACTTATGACTTAGGATAAATTTAGAATTTCGAATCGAATATAGAAAGGGTATGATTATTAACCCTAGTACCCTGCACTATTTATTTATTTATTTATTTTAAGAGATACACCATCGACTTATCACTATGCACTTATACAGTAGGTACACTTTATACATTTTACAATGTATTATAATAATGTCCTGTGTGATTTGCCATTACAGGTGTATACAACATTCAATATACTTTAAAAAATACAGCTATGAAGTATTATACGTAACTAAAGCACAAAGAGCAATTTAAATTTAACAAATTGTAATAAAAAAAAAATACCTATCTAATACATACTATATTTACCTATATTATGTTACACTATATCACCATGAAAGAAAGAAAGAAAGAAGATGACGAACTAAAGTGTATGGCGCATACAATCCTTGATAAATTTGCATATGTTTGAAGTATGAAAGATGTCCACATCGCTATTTCGAACAATATCATTATATGTTTTCATCATTCTATTGAGTGGAGCATTTTTACCTAAATTCGTTCTATAAAAGTTTAAGGAGAACTATCTCTATCACTATCTCGCACACTGAGTGTTCCTACACTGGGGTGCTGGGGTACCCCAAAATAGAATAATTACAATAAAATAAAACCAATCTTTGAAAAATAGGAGCACTTCCTTCCGCCTAAAAGTCAAAAATCGAAAATTATCAGTGTGTCTCTACTGTATTGTACATAAAAACCTTCCTTTTCACTCTATTTAAAAAACTGCAAAATCCGTAGCGTAGTTTTAAACATCGAAGCATACATAGGGACAGACAGCGAGAAGCAACTTTGGTTTATACTATGTAGTGATATCTTATGAGGAAAGGGATGATTTTTTATGATCATAACAATATGATAGGTAATAAAGTAAAGAGACAATCAAATACACCAGGTATAACACTTTAATGTTACTTTTCTGACGCTAAATCCAAGAAAGCGTTAAATTTAAATAAATGTGATGAAAACAATCGTAGTATCTTTTCGTCCACAATTCCTCAGCGCCTGAAGTCGAAATTGTTCGAGTAAAGTGTGTTGCCAGTGATGACCTATGGCGCCGAAACGTGGTCCTTCACTAAAGGCCTCATTCGAAGGCTCAGAGTCGCTCAGCGTGATATGGAGAGGGCTATGCTCGGAATTTCGCTACGAGATATGATTCGCAACGATGAAATCCGTAGACGAACGAAGGTTACCGACATAGCTCTCAAAATCAGCAAGCTGAAGTGGCAGTGGGCCGGCCATATCGCTCGAAGGACCGATAACCTATGGGGAAGAAAGGTCCTCGAGTGGCGACCACGTTTAGGCAAAAGGAGTACAGGTCGCCCCCCTACCAGGTGGACCGATGACCTGAAGAAGACAGCGGGAAACCGTTGGATTCAGAGGGCACAGGACCTGTTGGAGTGGCGCCATTTAGGGGAGGCCTATGTCCAGCACTGGACATCAAAGGGCTGATGGATGGATGGATGGATGAAAATAAAAACCTGAGTGCTTAAAAACAATCAAATGAAACTGAAGCCA
Source organism: Spicauda simplicius (assembly GCA_949699795.1). Taxonomy (NCBI): domain Eukaryota; kingdom Metazoa; phylum Arthropoda; class Insecta; order Lepidoptera; family Hesperiidae; genus Spicauda; species Spicauda simplicius. The sequence continues at coordinate 1,465,793 of OX453079.1, read as the reverse complement.
ATAGATATTTTTTAGCAGTCAAGATGTTTCCTTTAGTAAGATAAATATGTTATATGTTTCGTTTTATTTTTACTTAGAACAACAAGAGAGATTATAGTTTGTTTGTACTTTAAACTAAGACTTTCGCTTTCTAAACTTCATTAAACACATTTTTTTTGTTCTCAACGGGGAAACCTTTAATAGGTACCCGACGCCGTTGGAGCGATGCAGGGTTATGTGGGATTTTTACCCCACTAAAACCTCCCCGGTGGCCGTCCTCGGCGCTACAAGGAGGACTCCGGTATCTCCAAAGAAACGCAACCAGTATCCTCTGAGCGCGTTGCCCCATCGGGCTCCTCCTAGATGGGCAGCTGGGCCCACCGCTCCGTCTCGTCTTTACGACGGTATGCGACCACACATACCGCCGTACTTCCCGGGATCGCCTGGCTGGACGGTTCATGCTCCCAGTCGGCTAGACTGGGAGCTTGAACCGTCCAGCCAGGAAGCCCCTTTTAGACGTTTCTTACGACAAGCAGGGGATACCGTAGCCCTATTCAGATCCCGGAACTACAGGGACGAAACAAAACCTATACAGGTATTGAATCTAATTATTTAAGTATCAAATAGTCAAGAATCGAATCTAAGACCTTCTACGTTGATTTTCTCAATAGTATATACCTATTTATTTATTTTCATATACGAGATACTACAGTTCAATGTACCGATAGTTTATTGAACCTTTGCTTTCTTAGGATAACAAAAAAGATATCAGGAAAGTTGGCGTAAGGAGCTTTGTTTTTGTTACAGCTGATCCTTCAATATGGGTAGCAAAAAATTGATTTGGAGAAATTGCGTTTGTTATGTTTTTGTAGGGAACAGTATGTAATGAAGATAATTAGGGACGTAAATAGAAAGTGTGTTGTTTAGGTGTTATCGCACAATACGTGTTGATATTTATATACAATTTGTATGATATTTATATGATCTTTAATGGTGGTAGAACTAGTGTAGTTCGACCGGAGAAGTACTCGCCACACCTATTTCTAGCGTGAATCAGTTCTTGCGTTTCGATGGAAGGGTGTGGTTGCAGGCACACTTATATATTAGGCGACCACAGTCCTCGAAAGTAGCAACGCATCTGTGATTGACTCCAGGTAAAATCTAGTTCTATAATAAGTTGTCCAGGGGCGGAAGTGACCACTCACTGTTTGGTGCACTGTTAGTTGAATCTTAAAAAAAAAAACAAGTTACATTTTTAAACGCAAGTGGAACTCTGAGCCACATCTAGTTTAATATATTTTGCGTGAACACATCCACTAAATATGTACTTTTAGTTTATAAACAAAACTTATTCAATAAACAGTAAAAATAATATAAACCAAACAATAAAATACGGCGGTAACTATTTAAATGCGTTTATTAGCCTCGTGTGCCGTTTATTTATTCCATTTTCTACTAAAATGCAACTATTTTTGCAAATCTTGATTTAAACAATTATGAACCTTACGTTCTGTATAGAGGAATAGGTAACGTGCCTTCGTGAAATGAATAGTGTTCGCACGCGAACAAAAAGGTAGTCTCACCCTGACCTATTTTTATTTGTTGAAGAGATTAGGGTTGCTAGTTTTCTTTTCACACTAGTTTCTGCCTGCAACTTGTTGTGTGTATACCACACACAACAATAGTGAGTACCTTGTGTGGTATACACACAACAAGTCTGATTACATGTAAGTAAGGTGTAAAAGGTGGTAGAGCCAGTGTAGTTCGGCCGGGGAAGTACAACCGCCACAACTATTTCTAGCGTGAAGCATTTCTTGCGTTTCGATAGAAGGTTGTGATTGCCGGCACACTTCCGCATGAGGCGACCATTGAAGTCCTTAATAGCAACGCATCTATGATTGACTTCAGAACCTATGTTCTATTTAAGTTACTCACTGATGTCCATGGGCGGCAATACCACTTACCATTAGGTGGACTGCATGCTAGTTTGCTACTTCAATCAGATAAAAAAATGAAATATATAAATATATGTATCAGGAGTACACTTGATTTAATGCTCAACGGTAAAACAAATGTATCTGATTGTATAAAGCCACGAAATTTCGCTAATTGTAGCAAATTTTGTAAAAAAACACTCATCGCTAACTTAGAACCATAGTAGTTCGACCGGGCAGGTACCACAATTTGTAGCGTAAAGCATTTCTTGCGTTTCGATGGAACTTTTGTATTAAGGCGATCTTCTTAGTCATCAAGAGGATTACTTAGTCTCTTTTGTGACCTTAGACAAAATCCATTTTATATGAAATTGCTTATAGAAGTTTTGTGATGGTTTTTGATGTTTTTGCCACGAACGTGCAAGTTGTGGAATGAACTTCCTCCTGAGGTATTCCTGGAGCGCTATGACATGGGGTTCTTCAAGAAAGATGCTAAAAGAGGTCTCATTCAAAGCCGACGATGCATTTGCGACTCCCCTGGTGTTGCGAATGTCCATAGGCGATGGTGACTACTTTCAATTAGGTAGCCCATCTGCCTTATCAAAAAAAAGATGCCCAGTAACGGCGGCAGTAACCACTTACCATCAGGTGGACTTTCGTGTAGCAAACGATAAAAACGTCGCCAGCCCTACCACAAGCGAATATAATTACGCAGAGTTATAAAAAGCAAATGGCAACCGTCGTGGTTGTCGCTAATTGTTGTTTCTCGGTCCAATTATTAGTCTTTTGCGTGAATCGGTTTATTTAAATACTTTCATAATGCATTGTTGCTTGGCTCTGTGGGATATCGCACGATTGGGTAAAAAAGATTTAACAAGCAATTAATGCGACTTCGAAGCGATGATCAATTAAAAATATATTTTAACAGTTTAAAGCTATTGCATTAATCGCGGGGTTTGAGCGCGTCGACCGAATCAAGAAATCCCGTAACAAAAAAAGCTTACATACCCACTTCGCCTACCATGTAGCGCGGCCGAGCGTTTAACGTGTAGGTATGTATATGGTCATCCCTGTAGCCTCGGGGTCAGAATAGGGCTACAGTATCCCCTGCCTGTCGTAAGAGGCGACTAAAAGGAGCTTCCGGGGTTGCAGACGGCTAGAGTGGGAGCTCGAACCGTTCGGTCAGGCAATCCCGGGAAGGACGGCGGTATGTGTGGTCGCATACCGTTGAAAAGATTAGACGGAGCGAAGCTCACACGGATCGAGACGAGCTGCTCGGAAATCGGATGAATATATGAACAGTAGAGACAGAAAGTATATAGTACCAAAGAAAAAAACTTGAATTAATATAAAAAAAAAACTGCGTAAATAAAAAAATAATTATAATTGCATAAGTTGATAAAAAATGCTATGCAATAGCTTTACCGCGTCAGTCTCCGAGTGCCGCACGTTGTTTTTATTAAGATGAAGTAACAAACGTTTATTTGATAGAAGGAGAAAACTAACAGTACCCATGGTTATAAGTGATCACTGCCACCCATGAACATCTGTAAATAACTTCATAATTATAGAACAGGGTTTCAATCTGAAATCCATCATGTTCAATCATAGGAAAGTGAGCCGGCAACCACACCCATCCACCGAAACGCAAGAACTGCTTCACGTTAGAAATAGGTTTGGCGGTGGTACCTCCCCGGTCGAACTAAATTGGTGCTACCACTTGGTAAATACAGTCGACTTATGGTAAGTAATTTCAATCCCTCGTAGACATATAGGTATAATAACTCTTGTCCCTGTAGTTCCGGGACCAGAATAGGGCTACGGCATCCCGTGCCTATCGTAAGAGGCGACTAAAAGGGGTTTTTGGGGTTGCAGGCGGTAAGAGTGGGAGCTCGAACCGTCTAACCAAGCGACCACGGGTAGGACGACTCCATGTGTGGCCGCACGCTGTCGTAAACACTAGGAGGCGCAGTGAGTACCTATAAATGCTCTCTGGGAACAGCCCGAATGGGGCATTGCGCTCGGAGGACTCCGGTTGTGTTCCACTGGAGATCCCAGAGTTCTCCACGCAGCGCTGAGAATGGCCACTGTGGGGTTAGTAAGGTAAAAATTCCACATAGCCCGGCGTTGCTCACACGGTGTCGGATACCTTTCGTAGGTGGGGAAACCTTCGAAACAAAAAAGGGTATATCAACTCTGAATAGAATTTGTTATGGCCATATTATAAAAGAATAGAAAGGAAAATGTGCGTCGTTAACGACTAGTTTAACGAACTTTGAACACAATTCCCAGACGTATATAAATATACACCGAATTTGTTTATGAACTAACTTTTAGGTTGTGAAATAATTTATATAACAAAATATAAACTTGTTTTATTTAGACTTCGCGTGTGTACTATGTTTTATATTTTTGCTAGAAAGTAGGTTTGTAAATAGAACGAAATGATTTGAAAAGTATTTTTATTTTAACAGCGGCTTATAACGCAATCACACAAAGCAATAACCATAGACCATGATGACTATTAAAATAATGTTAAAAATTATTACACTATGATGTTTTCATAGTGTAATAATTTTTAACATTATTTTTTTACAGTGGCCTTATCTGTTTCTATTTATCTTTATCCGTTTTCAAAACATTACAAGCTGATAATCTCTATACTTTTTTGTACTCTATGACGACCCGCGTGGCGGAGCGGTTACATACGAGTCTGACGCGCAATGGATTCCGGGTTCGATTCCCGGCCAGACAGGTATCTGAACGATGAGTTTAGATTCATGTTCTGGGTGTTTAGGTATTCGTCTTGTGTGTGCCCATGGTACCCAAGACACAGGAGAAATTCTAGTGTGGGGCTATGAGTATATAAGGCGTGTTTTCTTTGGCCATTTTCATAAAAAAAATGAGCAATGCAACATTATATATTACGTTATTAGGAACGTACCAACGCAACGTGGGTAAGTTCCTGGTTCTACCATAATCGTGCCTTGCTAAAGTAATAAAACTATAGTATAGTACATTTACGAAATATATGTATATCTATACCTACATTCTAATATAATACAAATAGTATATGCACACTCATTTTAAAAACTATAAAATACAAACAAAATCAAGGTGGCCAAGCCGTTGACACATTTTTATGCTTATTTACATAAAATTTTAATAAAAACAATTCTATCAACATGGATGCACCTACCGAACATCAAAGTGATCTAGAAATTTCCAAGAAAATGGAGGATGAGCATCTTAGACTGCAAAGACAAGTAAGTCGATTGAGTCAGTAAAAAACTAGCTTTACCTTATAACAATTCGCACTTGGCCGCGGTGAACTATGGCCTATAACTCTCTCATTCCGCGAGAAGACCCGTGCCCAGCAGTGGGACAATGATGGGTGGACGACAATGACCTTATAACATAAGTATACTAAAATTTCAACTAGTTTCTTAAATATCTTGTATATACAAAAAACTGTAAAACTAGGCATCTATCTCAGACCAGGGGAGAGATCTGTATTTAAATTTAGATAAAACCCTTGTATATATTAAGTTGTGTAGGTATACCTAACTATAAAGGCTTAGATACACGCGCTTTCTACACTCATAGCCCCACAGTAGGATCGTCTCCGTGTCGTGGGTGCCATGAACACCCAGACCCAGAACACGAATCTAAACTCATCATTCAGATACCTCTGGCCAGGAATCGAGCCCGAGACCCATTGCGCGTCAGACCGGTATGGCAACCGCCCCAGCACGCGGGTCGTCACCTAATCCTAAAACCACTGTTACAGGTACGAATGATTCAAATAGACCGGCAACAGCGTACAATGGGTGTGCACCCACAGTTTCGACGCCAAGACCATCTGCTACGAACACTCAAGAAGGATTATAGAAGTCTGGTTAACGACCTGAAGGTAAACTTACATTGTTTAATTTACCTTATTTTTTTAACTAAGAAATCCTTGTTTCCCCTTCTATTCAGAATGCTTGATAAAACTATTATGCATCTCCGAATAGATGTCTAACTCCTTTTATTTATTTTTTGTTCTTGAGGGGGAAACCTCCAAAAGGTACCCGACGCAGTGGGAGTAACGCAGGGTTATGTGGGATTTTTACCGCACTAAACCCCCCGGTGGCCGTCCTCAGCGCTACAAAAAGGACTCCGGGATCTCCAAAGGAATGCAACCGGAATCCTCCGAGCGCATCACCGCTCTGTCTAGTCTTTACGACGGTACACACATACCGCCGTCCTTCCCGGGGTCGCCTGAATGAACGGTCCGAGCTCCCACTCTAGTCGCCTGCAACCCCGGAAGTCCCTTTTAGACGCCTCTTACGACAGGCAGGGTATGCCATAGCCCTATTCTGATCCCGGAGCTACAGGGACGAGAATGTCTAACTCCTACCAACTAAAACTCCGCAGCGTTCCTCTGGACATTCGGTACTAGGTCACGAGAATTTGCTTGCGAATTTTTACACCTCGTGACATACATGAGTAGAGCAAAATTTAGGCATTTCAAGAATTCCAGCCTTATTGCTTCGTGGGCGTTGTCTGTCCATCAATGATTTATTCAGAGCCTGCTTCGTAGTATTCTAATTTTAACCAAATTCATTCATATATAACAGAATACTCTTTGTTGCACACTACAACTACTACAAACACACAAACATAACAATAAAGTATACATTAACTATTTATTATTGTTAATAACGAGTATGTATGTTATAGAATTTTCCAAGAGAAAATCTTCTTATGTCAATGTTTACCTATTTTTGATAACTAGTTACGACGGGTTATTTTTTTAACTATAACGGTGTTAAATTTCATAACTCTCCGTCCGCGGCAAGTTTCTTAAAAACGGAGCCCAAGTTTTTTCGTCACGTATTAATGTATAAATATTGAATAACAAATGAGCATGCAGTCCACCTAATTGTAAGCGACGTCATGTAAAACAACGTGTCAACTCATTATTGTCACACTGCTGGTCACAGGTTTTCTCTCAGAATGAGAGAGTTTTAGGCCATAGCCCACCGCGCTGGCCAAGTGCGATTTGGTGGACGTCACACACCTCCGAGATTTTTTTTAAGGAACTCGGGTGTGTAGGTTTCCTCACGATGTTTTCTTTCACCAAAAAGCAGTGATAATTAATTTCTAATACGCACACAATTTAGAACAATCGGTGGAGCGTGCCTGGGTTAGAAACTCGGACCTCCGGATCGAGAGGGCAAGTTTCTACCATTAGGCTATCACTGCTCTACGCGCACTTAGCCGGTTATTATTATTGTACATTGCTCTGCAAACTGAGACGATTCCGATGATTTATTCAGCTGTTTAGCGCGTGCCAAAGAAATATATACAAGTCATTTATACATACTACAACAACCAAGTCTTTCTTAATCTCGTCTTGTTTTAATCTTAGAGTCGAAATAATTAAAAATGAAAATGATTTAACTACCCGGGATTTTATCGAGAGAAACATGACTTGTTTGGCTTACTCTTAATTCTTCACCTACATTTTTTATTTTATGTAACATTTTGTCTCTTCTTATATATTATATACTAATAGAACCTGCGACTTCGTTCGCGCGAATCATAAACCATTGCACTTTTAAGATCCATTGTTGGACATCCACCTTCCCCGTTTATTTATTAGACAACAATATATTGAACACCAAAACCAGATACTAAGTTTTATTGAGCTTGCATCAGGCGCATTTTCGAAAAAGCTTTCAACTGTTGTAGAGTGCTTTTAATTTGTTCCCCGGAATCATACGATGTGAATGTGGACCCAGCGGCCGGAGTGAACGGTGTGAGCGGAGTAACCGGAGTGACTGAAATGACCGGGTTGGGAGGAGTGGCCGCTGCGAGCGGAGTGATCAGAGAGCCCAGAGTGACCGGAGTGACCGGAGTGTCCCGGAGTGACCAGAGTGACCGAAGTACCCGGAGTGACCGGATTGCCCGGAGTGACCGGATTGCCCGGAGTGACCGGATTGCCCGGAGTGACCGAATTGCCCGGAGTGACCGGATTGTCCGGAGTGACCGAATTGCCCGGAGTGACCGAATTGCCCGGAGTGACCGATTTGCCCGAAGTGATCGGATTGCCCGGAGTGCCCGAATTGCCCAGAGAGACCGAATTGCCTGGAGTGACCGGATTGCCCGGAGTGGCCGAATTGCTCGGGGTGACCGAATTGCCTGGAGTGACCGGATTGCTCGGAGTGACCGAATTGCCCGGAGTGACCGATTTGCCCGAAGTGACCGAATTGCCCGAAGTGCCCGAATTGCTCAGAGAGACCGAATTGCCCGGAGTGACCGGATTGCCCGGAGCGACCGATTTGCCCGGAGTGACCGAATTGCCCGGAGTGACCGATTTGCCCGAAGTGACCGGATTGCCCGGAGTGCCCGAATTGCTCAGAGAGACCGAATTGCCCGGAGTGACCGGATTGCCCGGAGTGACCGATTTGCCCGGAGAGACCGAATTGCCCGGAGTGACCGAGTTGCCTGGAGTGACCGAATTGCCCGGAGTGTCCGGATCGCCCGGAGTGACCGAATTGCCCGGAGTGACCGAAATGCCCGGAGTGACCGGATTGCCCGGAGTGACCGAATTGTCCAGAGTGACCGATTTGCCCGAAGTGACCGGATTGCCCGGAGTGACCGAATTGCTCGAAGTGACCGGATTGTCTAGACTGACCGGAGTGTTCAGAGTGCACAGAGTGACCGGAGTGCCTGGAGTACTCGGAGTGCCCAGAGTGATCGGATTGGCCGGAGTGCCCAGAGTGACATAATTGCCCGGAATGACCAGAGTGGTCGAAGTGCCCAGAGTGACTGGAGTGCACGAATTGCCCGGAGTGACCAGATTGCCAGGAGTGTCTAGACTGAACGGAGTGTTCAGAGTACACAGAGTGGCCGGAGTGCCCAGAATGATCGGATTGGCCGGAGGGCCCAGAGTGATCAGATTGTCCAGAGTGACTGAAGTGCCCGGAGTGACCGGAGTTCCCAGAGTCGAGAGCGATCGATGGAATGAGCGGAGTAACCGGAGTGAGTGAGCGGAATGACCGGAATGAGCGAAATGATTGGAGTGACTGCAATGAGCGTAGGGACAGGAATGAGCGGATTCAGCGGAGTGACTGGAGTGACCGGAGTGGACCTTTTCTCTGACCGCAGGCACCATATTTAAAATTATATAGCCTGCTAGCTGTACCCGCGGCTTCACCCGCGTGCAAATTAATGTATCGCAAAGTTTTCCCGTGCAAATCTTGACGCAGTGGGAATTCTACGATAAAATTAGTACGATTATATGTTGTTCCATAACATTTTCTATAGTAAAAGTCCCATGAAAATCGGTTTAGCCGGTCATGCATTACCCGGACAAACACAGAGTGAGAAAACGAATTTTAAGTGTGTATTTGTGGGAAGGTACTGTTATTGTTATGTAAAAATGTTTTGAAAATTAAAATATCGTAAACCCCTTTTTTGAACTAATTTACAGTCTTATTGGTGACATTAACAATATCGGGATACATCTTTTGTAAACAACGCCTCCACATTTAAACCAAAGCGCATCGATTATAGATTGGTTTTAACTTTGGTTTATTTAAATTTCTGAGTAAGATTATAAGTGAACCTACTTTTAACATTAGTTTGACAACCTTGAGGACATAGTCCACCGCGCTGGCCAATTGGTAGACTTCATACACCTCTGAAAACTTTTTTAAAGAACTCTCGGGTACGTAGGTTTCCTAAACGTTTTCCTTCGCCGTAAAGCAGATAATTAATATCTAATACGCACATAATTTTAGAAAAATCAGTTGTGCGTGGGATTTGAACCTCGGACCTCCCGAATGAGAGGGCAAGTTTCAACCATTATGCTAACCATCCATCCATCAGCCCTTTGATGTCCACTGCTGGACATAGGCCTCCCCTAAATGGCGCCACTCCAACCGGTCCTGTGCCCTCTGAATCCAACGGAATCATCCTCTGAATCATGCTATCACTGCTCAAAAAATAATGTAAATAAAAATAATATAAAAAAACACGCTTTCTACACTCATAGTCCCACATTAGATTTTCTCCTGTGTAGTGGGTACCATGGACACACACAAGACGAATACACAAATACCCAGACCCAGAACAGGAATCTAAACTCATCATTCAGATGCCTGTCTGGCCGGGAATTGAACCCGGGACCCATTACGCGTCAGTCCGGTATGGTAACCGCTCCGCCACGCGGGTCGTAAATAGAACAAAAGCGTTGCTACACCCAAGGACTATAGTGGTCGCCATTATTAGAGTGATCTGTCAACAACATCAACCTAAAGGAACTGCTTCAAACTAGAGATGAGTGTCACAATGATACCTTCTTGACTGACCCTACTCATTTTAACACCTTATCAAAATACACGCTTTCTACACTCATAGCCCCACACTAGGATTTTCTCCTGTGTCGTGGGTACCATGAACACACACAAGACGAATGCCCAAACACCTAGAACATGAATCTAAAGTCATCATTGAAATCATTTAATTCATTTCGTCATTCAAATACCTGCCTGGCCGGGAATCGAACCCGGGACCCATTGCACGTCAGACCGGTAACCGCTTCGCCACGCGGGTCGTCGATAATAAAGCTAATTATTTACAATATTACTTGTACAGGTAGCAAAAGCCCATAAGAAAGATGACAAGAAAATGAGGATAGATTTGAAGAAAACGATTCTACTACGAAAAAAGTTGGAATTTGACTGTGAAGGTAATAACTAAAGTTATTTCTCAATTGCGTAAGAAGGAGGGTAGTATTATTTGTGCGTATGTTTTCTTTTTATCTGACTGAAGTAGCAAGCGAGCATGCAATGCACCTGATGGTAAGTGGTCACTGCTGCCCATGGACATCTGTAATCAACTACATACAGAACATGGGTTCCATCTAAAGTAAATTACAGATGCGTTGCTACTCCCGAGGACTATGATGGTCGCCTCATGTAAAAGTATGCCGGCAACCACACTGTTCAATGTTTACTTTATATTTAGTTTTTGTAACCATCAATAGATGGCAGTGTACCAGGGTTACTGTGATAGATATCTTGTTTAATGTGCAGTTCAGTCAACTTCTACTAGATGTCGCTGTACTGAAGACTGAAACACGCTAATGAAATTTTTTGTAATGTGTACATATACCCTGGAGAAATAAATATTAACGCTCACTCGCTTGGAAACCCTGTTTCATTGCGTTTGCCCCCTTGGACTCCTCGACATAATTTTGGTCCGTTACGAGTCGGATATAACGACTTTGGTGCCAGTGGTCGATGCCGGTCCAGTTTTTGTTTATTACGGCACGGAAACCAGTGGCGGATCGTCACTGAAGTGCCCCAGTGCTGCGCAAACAGCGGAGCACCTAGCGGAGGCGGAAGCCGCCGCCGGAGGAACGAGGCAGCGGTCCGGCAGAGGGCGCCACTACGAGGCAGCGGTCAAGGAGGCAGCACAGTAAGGTGTGGAGTGGAAGCAGGTGACGTGATCAGCTTGTAAAGAAACAAGTGCAGTGAAGTAAAGTGTGGCTTAGCAACGAGTATCGTGAGTTGACTTTGACTTTTATTTGTGTTGTGTTCATTAGTAAGGACTTGTAAAATTTTAAGTTAATAGTTGGACTTAGAATATATTTGCGAATGTTGTTCATACGGGAAACCTATGCCCAATTTTCTATCTGTTGGATTAGAGTATTAAAACACTTGCAAAATTTATAAGTTGTTGTATAGACTTAGAATAATTCTGTTAATTTTGTTCATACGGGGAACCTATGCCCGATTTTCTATCAGTTTGAAAGAAGTTTGAAACACTTGTAAAATTGTTAAGTAATTTTTAGACTTAGAATATTTGTGTCAAAATTGTTATACGGGGAATCCGTGTCCAATTTTCTAAGTTTAAATTTGTTTAAAACACTTGTAAAATTTAAGCAAAGTTTGTGGACTTAGAATATCTGTTGGTTTGAGTTAAAAATTTAAAACACATAACTTATACTAATATTACAAAAACTATTTACAATAATTTTACATAAACTATTTACAATAATGGAGTCATTTGTAAAAGTGCAGTTAGAGAATAAAAAATTAATTGTGAAAGCTAAAGTAAATTTTAAAAAATCGCCAAAAGAGAGACTTACACAAACTTATATAGAAGCACGTTTGGATTCACTTGAGGATCGATGGCAAGACTTTATTAGAATACATAAAAATATTATAGGAGTAGCAACCGAAGACGATTTAAAAAATTCATATTTTACTAGTGATGTGTACGATCAGACAGAAGAAATTTATTTACTGTATAAAACTGAATTAAAAGAGTGTATCCGTGGGAGTACACCTGAAAGTATTGAACGGAAAAAGGTGATATGCAACGATAAGAACAACGTTAAGTTACCAAAAATTAGTTTACCTATTTTTTCTGGCCAATATAGCGAATGGACTTCGTTTCGCGATTTATTTTTATCACTCATAGATAAAAATGAAGCGTTAGATGATGTCCAAAAATTACACTATTTAAAGAGTCACTTATCAGGTGAAGCGGAACAATTACTCCGACATACACCCGTAACAGCTTCTAATTATGAAGAATGTTGGGCTACATTGAACAAACGTTATGACAATAAACGTTTTCTTTCGAACAATATGTTAAAGCGGCTTATTAACCAACCTGTTATTATTAAAGAGTCTTCGGTGGCAATTAAAAAATTACTCGATAATACACTTGATTGTTTACAAGGCTTACGTACCTTGAAAATTGATATTAGTTCATGGGATGTTATTGTTATTTTCATTGTTAGCGCGAAATTAGATTTTGAATCTCGTAAATTATGGGAATCTCAGATTAGTTTAGGCGATGAATTACCAACCTTGGATGAGCTTAGTACATTTTTAGAATCTAGATTTCGTGCCTTAGAATATTTAGATTTTAAGTTAGATAAAACAATGACTCGCAATGTTAAAACATTCCATATAGCTGCTGAATCATGTGTATTATGTTCAGGTGACCACAAGTTATGTCATTGCAAGGAATTCGCAAAAAAAGACACCGACTCTCGTCGTGAGTTCGTTCGTGTTAATAAGTTATGTTTCAATTGTCTCGCAAAAAATCATATCGTATATTCGTGCCGTCAAGCCACCAAATGCCATTTGTGTAGAAAAAGGCATCACACATTACTTCACCCAAAATCGGTTAATACTGCTGCAGCAACTAATACAACAACAGATACAAACACTGTAGTTGCAGCAGCAATCGCGTCATCCAATCCAGGCGACCATACTTCTAGTGTATGTTGTTATACAGATGTTCACAATCATGGTCTGTTAGCCACAGCCTTGATCAACGTCGAGTCAAAAACTGGTTCCGCTATTGTATTAAGGGCCCTGTTAGATCAGGGTTCTCAGGTCTCTTTTATTACAGAGTCCGCAGTCCAGTTGCTTGGCCTGAGAAAAACATCCGCTCACACTGACATTACTCGACTAGGCGATGATGAGGGTGCTGAAATGCCCTCAAGGTGGGTGGTTAGATTTAAAATTCAATCACGCCTAGATCCTACGTTTGTATTACCAGTCAGTGCATATGTGTTGAAAAGATTAACTTCGTATCTTCCTCAAACGAAGATTGTTCAGGATTATTCGTCACTTTCGTCTTTAGATTTAGCTGATCCAACTTTCCGTACTCCTGGTAAGATTGATGTATTATTGAGCACGAGCGTAGTTGGCGAGATTCTTCAGGAGGGTTTGGTGAAAGGGCCGCCTGGTACACCCGTTGCTCAGAAAACTAAGTTAGGGTGGATTCTGTCTGGCGAGATCAGTAATCCAATTAATATGCCGGTGTGTTGTAGCGTGGTTGCGCGCACAGATGTCAACGAGCTTTTGCGAAAATTTTGGGAGTTAGAATCTGACGAGCCTTCACCTAGACAGGTCATACTGACCGAAGAAGAGCAGAAATGTGAAGACTTGTACTCTAGCTCAACCACACGTGATGAAACCGGGCGATATGTTGTTAGATTGCCTTTTAAATCCACAGATCCACAGTGTCAACATGGGAGGTCAGAGGACATAGCTCGTAAACGATTTCACATGCTGGAGAGGAAGTTTATTAAAAATCCTGAACTGGGAGTGCAGTATAAATCTGTCATAAAAGAATATATTCAACTGGAACACGCTGAAGTTGTGCCCCAGTCAGAAATTCAGAATACTGCGGTATATCTGCCGCATCACGCCGTGGTACGCGAAGATAAAAGTACCACTAAGGTCAGGGTTGTATTCGACGCTTCTTGTTCGGGATGCAATGGAGTTTCGTTAAATGATGAGTTGATGGTAGGCCCTACCTTACAACCTGATTTACGTCATACGATAATGCGTTGGCGTTGCCATCCAATATGTTTGATTGCTGATATCATAAAAATGTACCGACAAGTTAAGGTGTCTGACCAGCATGTAGATTACCAGCGTATCTTGTGGCGCGAGAGCCCAGACGATGAATTGCAGCATCTGCGGTTATTGCGTGTCACTTTTGGTACGTCCTCAGCTCCTTACTTAGCGGTACGTACTCTTCAGCAGTTGGCCCATGATGAGGGTGAAGATTTTCCGTTGGTAGCAGAAAGAGTTTTGAAGGATTTTTACGTGGATGACTTTCTCTCAGGTTGTGAATCTGTTACCGAAGGCAAGAAGATCTATTGTGAAATGAATGAGTTACTTAGTCGAGGAGGGTTCCAGCTACAGAAGTGGTCTAGTAATAATGACGAACTTTTGTCCCAAATACAACCATCCCAATTAAAGGATGACGAATGTATAAATTTTAAATTAGAAGCTTCTATGAAAATTTTAGGCTTAACCTGGAACCGAAGTAAAGACGAGTTTCGATACACTGTCCAGCTTCCTCCTTTGGAGACACCTGTGACTAAGCGAAGGGTGATATCTGACATCGCGCGCCTTTTCGATCCTCTAGGTTGGATTTCACCAGTAATAATAACGGCAAAGATATTCATTCAAAAATTATGGCTTTCTGGTATTGAATGGGATGAAGAGTTACCCGAACATTTATTAAATGAATGGCTCGGTTATAGAAGTACACTCCATAATCTTCAGAGTTTTCGTCTGCCAAGGTGGATTCGTACAAGTCGTCATGATAGAGTTCTTGAATTGCAAGGCTTTTGCGATGCCTCTACAAGTGCGTATTCAGCTGTGGTTTATACACGATCTATTGATTCCAATGGCTATGTTCACGTCAATCTAATAGCATCAAAAACTAAAGTGGCTCCCGTCAAACAGGTTTCAATACCTCGTTTGGAATTGTGCGGCGCTGTGCTGCTCTCAAAACTTCTTTCAGAGGTTTCAGACACTTTAGGAATTGCGAGAAATAATGTGCATGCTTGGACTGACTCATCTGTGGTACTCGCTTGGTTGAGTAGCCACCCTAGTCGCTGGAAGACCTTCATAGGAAATCGTGTGTCAGAGATTCTTGGCGTCATGAATAATGACCAATGGTCACATGTTCAGTCGAAAGACAACCCAGCTGATTGCGCGTCACGCGGAGTGGCTCCGTGTGATTTAGAAAAGCTTGAGCTATGGGTATCTGGACCTAGTTGGCTTAAAAAAGAAGTAGTTACATATAGGAAAGATTTTTCGATGGATACTAATTTAGAAGAAAGGAAATTAAATATTGTAGCTAATGTAGTGACAGAGCAAAAGGAAATAGATGAATTCATATCGCGATTCTCGACTTTACGTAAATTAACTAGAGTAACAGCTTATTGTAGAAGATTTTTAAAATTAAAAAAGATGCCAAAATTTTCGTGTAATTTAACCTTTAGTGAAATAAATGAAGCACTATTAACTTGTATCAGGAAATGTCAATCAGTTTATTTTAGAGATGAGATAGATAATTTGAAGAAGACAGGTAAAATTGATAAAAAAGGAAAACTTATTTCATTGTGCCCTTACTTGGATAACGATAACATTTTAAGAGTTGGTGGTCGATTACAAGAAGCTAAAATGCAACAAGACATGAAGCATCCGATCATCATTCCTCACAAGTCACATCTGACTATGCTTTTAATATCAGATGCTCATGAACGTACGTTGCATGGAGGACCACAAATGGTTCTCAATTACTTAAGATCTAGGTATTGGATTGTTCACGCAAAAAGTGTCGTTCGACAATTCATTCATAAGTGCGTAACTTGCTTGCGTTACTCAGCCAGACCCAATCAGCCACTCATGGGACAGTTGCCTGCTTCAAGAGTCAATATCAACAGACCTTTTCGTCAAAGTGGAGTGGACTATGCGGGTCCAATAAGTATTAGGCCTACAAAGGGTCGAGGCTATCAATCCACTAAGGGATACATATGCTTATTTATATGTATGGCTACTCGAGCCATCCACTTAGAAGTGGTAAGTGACATGACGTCACAAGCATTTATATCAGCCTTAAAACGTTTCACAGCCAGGAGAGGTCACTGTGACGACTTGTGGAGTGACAACGGCACTACCTTTGTAGGAGCTAATAAGGAATTGAAGAATTTATTTCACTCGCAAAGGTCCGGCGTGGCATCCGATATTGTCGATTGGCTAGCAATCAATGGCACCAACTGGCATTTTATTCCACCTCACTCTCCAAATTTCGGAGGACTTTGGGAGGCTGGAATAAAATCGACGTAGCATCACCTCAAGCGTATCATTGGCACCAGTACCTTAACATTTGAGGAGATGACTACGGTTCTAGCCCAAATCGAGGCGTGTCTAAATTCTCGGCCGCTTTCTGCAATCAGTTGCTCTCCAAAAGATCCGTGTCCTTTAACTCCTGGTCATTTTTTAATCGGAGAACCGTTGTTGCTTGTTCCTGATGCTAACTTTGAAACCTCAAATATAAGCACTCTAAATCGATGGCATTTGACTCAACGTCTGGTCCAGGACTTTTGGCGCAGATGGTCTCGTGAATATCTGGTTCATTTTCACCATAGATATAAATGGTCACGCAATTCATCTGAACCTAGCGTGGGTGATGTAGTGTTGGTCATGGAAGACGATTTGCCTCCGGCTAGATGGCTTCACGGCGTTATTGTTGAAAAACATGCCGGTTCGGATCATGTTACCAGAGTGGTGTCTTTACGTTGCAAGGGGTCTACAATAAAACGCCCAGTATCAAAATTAATTGTGTTGCCTATTACAGATTAAAAAGAATATTTTGCTTTATTATTATTATTAGTACTATGCTATTATAAGTTGTGTTTAAAGTTGATGAAAAACATGCAATTTAAGTTTATGTTTGTTTACACAGTTGTTTTACGTTATTTGTTGGTATACAGTCCGCTAATTTCGAGCGCCCAATTTTCAATGTTATCAATGGTGGGCGGTGTTTTAAAACAACATGATGTGTAGTATAAATATATGGACATTTTGTCCATGGTGGGCGGAATGTTCAATGTTTACTTTATATTTAGTTTTTGTAACCATCAATAGATGGCAGTGTACCAGGGTTACTGTGATAGATATCTTGTTTAATGTGCAGTTCAGTCAACTTCTACTAGATGTCGCTGTACTGAAGACTGAAACACGCTAATGAAATTTTTTGTAATGTGTACATATACCCTGGAGAAATAAATATTAACGCTCACTCGCTTGGAAACCTTGTTTCATTGCGTTTGCCCCCTTGGACTCCCCGACACACACCCTTCTATCGAAACGCACGAAATGCTAGTATGGTTTTTTATAATACAAAGACGAATTTACTTCAAAACTTTAACCACAAATATACTTCAAATTAATTTTTAAGAAATTAAATGAAGTAATCATTTTTGTATGCGACAGTGATCACTTCTATCAGGTGGACTGCATGCTTATTTGCTAATTCTATCAATTATAAAAACAAAAAAAAAACATGCGTGCGTACAAAGTACACATGTCAGAAGTGAAACTTCTTTGGCGAACTAATTTATAAATCTTGTTTATATTTATACAAATCTAAAACTTTAAATTTCCAAGATTAAGAGGAAGGGAAAAAGGCGTGATACGACGTTCGCTCTGTCTCACTTTTTCTCTCAATCTTTCTCACTCGCTTGCTCCCTACTCTCACTCCACGGCTAGTTGCTCATGCTACGTTCGCCTTATCTTACTCTCTCTCAATCGGTCTCGATCACTCTCTCTCTCTTTTCCGACACTTCCGTTGCATACCGGCGTGACGTTTCATCTGTAAAAATTTTACCCTCATGCGCCTAAAGAAGTTTCACTTCAAAAACATAAATCATTTTAAAAATTATGATGTGACATTTAATGGTAGGTACATGATTTTGATATACTTTTCAGGAGGTTTAACACTTATGGACCAACTGGATGGCCTCTTACAGAAGAATAATAAAGAGACATTAGACCTACGGAATAAAGTTAATTCAACTGCCGGAGAGGTGATTATTTATATATTAACACATTTATTGCCCTTCACTCGGATCCGATTTTGGCGCGGCCACAGAGGCAGTGCCGCACACACGGCAATCCGACCGAGTATATAGCTAAACTATTGCCATTCCTAGCTCTCGGAACTGAGTATGTGGCACTTGGCATCCTGTATGCCAACCACTTGGATCCGAAGAATCATTTTTTATAAAAAAAATAATATCAACCAACCAATTTTCAAGGTGGTAGAACCAGTGTAGTTCGACCGGGGAAGTACACCACAGCTATTTCTAGCGTGAAGAATTTTTGCGCTTCGATAGAAGGGTGTGTTTGCCGGCACACTTTCACATGAGCCGACCATCATAGTCCTCGGGAGTAGTATAACCCATCTGTGTTTGACTTCAGATGGAACCCATGTTCTGTATGAAGTTTATTACTAATGTCCATGGGCGACAGTGACCACTTGACAGGTGGACTGCATGCTCGTTTGCTACTAAAAAAAATAACATAAACTCATACATATTTTTTGTAAACTTGATCGCCATGCCAGCAACACGCTAGATGAGCTCAAAGGGCATCGAGGAAATATTCGTCAAAATCATAATGGCGTTGAATGTGTTAAATATGATCTGCGCATTATAAAAAGAAAGGTAGTATTTTTACTGTCGTCAAGCAATCATTTTTAACGGAGGAAGTAAATCGTCGCAACATTTTTAGCGTAAACACCTAAGTTATGCTAATTGACTTACGAATAAGGCGTTCATCATTATCGACAGAAGTAGCGATGCATACTTTTAGTTTCAGTTCGAATCCCTATTTATTATGGGACTGGTTACAGATTTTAATAAGCTACAGAGACCACCTACAATCAGGCGGAAAACATGACCGTTTAAGATGACATTTATCAGATCATATTCTAAAACAAAAAATTAAACTTTTGCTAATGTCTAAAATTCAAAACTTATTCGTCGAAAAAAAAAATAGATTATATTAAGATTTAGATTTTGGTGTTAAACATTTTTTGAATAAAAGAATAAGGCGTTCATCATATTCCGCATAAGTAGCGATGCATACTATTAGCTTCAGTTAGAATCACTATTTATTATAAGGCTGGTTACAGAATTCAATAAGCAACAGAGACCTATCACCAGACAGAATACATAACCGTTTAAGATGAGATTTATCAGATCAATTTCTAAAACAAATCCGACTTTTGCTAATGTCTAACTTTTTGTACCTACACCAGATATTATTATAATGTTATTATTTTATGATTTCTCAGTAAGCGAATTATATAATTCTTTATGAGGAATAACGTCCTTCTTAAACCGTCTACAATCAAAAACTTTTTCCTAGAAAAAAAACCTTAGATTATATTAAGATTACGATTTTGGAGTTATACAGTTTTTTGAATTTGTATTCAATATGCCTTCAAAAAACGAATTCGCATTTCCATTTCAAAAGCTTGAAGAACGTCGGATCCTTAGTGAGCACAGGCTAACGTCGACGGAGAACAAGCTAGAAGTGGCCATGAAGAGGTTTAATGTAGTTCAGAGCGAGAACAAAAAGATTCGAGAAGAAATCGAGCACATGCTAAAAGACAGGTAAATTAAATTATCATTTTACAGTGACTATAATTTATTAATTTAAATATGACAAAATAATTAAAATTAAATTAATATAATATAAATTAACATAATTATATGTATATACAAAATAATAACTTAAATTTAAAAAGAAACAAAATGCCAAATTAAAAATAAAAATCTGCATCCAAATTACTGTCCATAGGATGAGTACCCAGAATACTGGCAACATTACCTCGTTGAATAGCAAGGCTAATTCATTGACCGAGGTATGTGCCAGCTTTCTGATCATTCATTTTACAGTTATCAGTTTGTTGACTGAGGTCATAATTATCTTCATTAATTGTGAGATATCGCCACATCATTTACGAATCCCTTAAGATAGCTATTCGATCCTATCAGGATATTAAGTTGAATTCTCACAATTTACTAAGAGATTTCGCCAATAGTATTCTGAATCTCGCTATCAAAGTTTTTTAACATCTTACTTATATACAGCGTCCAAAAGATTTTCGGGATATGACTGCTCTCCAGGCATGAACTTGGTCTGTCCCTGTAGTTACGGGACCAGAATAAGACTACGGTACCCTCTGCCTGTCGTAAGAGGCGACTAAAAGAGGCTTCCGGGGTTACGGGCGGGAAGAGTGGGAGCTCGAACCGTCCGGTCAAGTGACCCCGGAAAGGACGGCGGCATGTGTGGTTGCATGTTGCCGTAAAAACCAAAAGGTGCGGTGAGCAGTTCACGCCCACCAGAGAAGAGCCCGATGGGGCACACGCTGAGGACACCGGCGGCGGTCAACTGGAGTTCCCGGAGTCCTCTTCGCAACGTCGAGGTCGGCCACCGGGGGGGTTTTAGTGCGGTAAGAATCCCACATAACCCGCGTCGCTCCCACGACGTCGGGTACTTTTCGGGTACCTCGAAAACAAAAAAAAAAGGCATGAACTTGGTCATCTTGGTCAACTTGCGTATCGAGAGATATCCCTTTAGAAAAATTATCAATCACTGTCATCAATAAGAATTTTTACGGTTACAGAGCGATCTTCAACCAAGTCTGGACGAAGATGTTGCAAGCTCTGCACAAAGGGAAGAAGTTCTTGACTGATCTGTTCGAGTCATCAACCCTCGCTTATGACCAGAGGGATGAGTGGTGCACCAAGCTCCGATCTATTCAGGAGAAGGGAAAGATGGATCAAATGCTTCAAATCCAGGTAAGGGTTGGCCCTTTTTAATTTTCATCATTAGTCAAGTAATTATTATAAAACTAGCTAACCCCTCAGCTTCGCCGGCGTTAAAAAAAACAATGTATTGATTGTCCCGTGCGTATAAAATATTTTCCCATAGTAAAACGTAACCTATTAACGTGACGTGACGTACGACGTGAATAAGTAACAATCATACTAATAATAATAACAAATTTATTGTCTCAAACATGCAATATACAATTATAAAGGTGTATTTACGTATTAAACCAAAATAATGTGTTTGTATGTATTTAAATAGGCACATAGAATTGTAGAGACAAAAGATATTGGATATATGTATCGGATATGATGTATTTTATTAGCTTTAGCGTTAGTAACATATTTTTTATGGTTCCGGACCCAAAAAGCAAAAATGGAACCCTATTACTAAGACCTTACGCTAAGAACTCACGGAGCGATTTTCACCCGCGGCCGCTGCGGTATCGGGCCCGCAGCTTCTGTAGGATGCAGATATAAATGTAAAAAATTAAAGCAATACTCACGACGCGTATTTCGCTCGCGATGCGCGCGGTTGTTTACGGCTCCCGCTGCACCGGCGGGCACCCAGTAGAACCGCGCAGGCCGCGGCGGGCGGCGCCCGCGCGCTCTGCGATCAGTTATGAAATTGTTTTTTTACTAATAATTGTATACATTGTCAGCCAGCCACGGTAAAGGAAGGTGCGTCTAAAATTATTACCAGACCCTTTAACGGTGCAGAAAATTTCTAAGAAAATTACACGGTTGAGTTTTTCACAATTATCTCAAAGCTGTGTGAAATCTTCTATAGCCTGTTATCCGTCTGTTATCTTAATATTTTATGAAAGTGAAGTTGCTAATAAACATGCAGTCCAGCTGATGATAAGTGGTGACTGCCGATTGGGTGGCCACAGAAGCGTATGACAAAACCAAAAAAAGAACAACCTCAAGAGTGTATACAAGAATCAACATTTTTTTTGACGACCCGCATGGCGTAACGGTAACCATACCGGTCTGACGCGCAATGGGTCCCGGGTTCGATTCCCGGCTAGATAGGTATCTGAATGATGAGTTTAGTATTTATGTTATGGGTCTGGGTGTTTGTGTATTCGTCTTGTGTGTCTATGGTACCCACGACACAGGAGAAATTGTAGTGTAGGGCTATGAGTGTAGAAAGCGTGTGTAAAGCGTGTTTATTGTTATCGAGAGGGAAACTTTCTCAGCTCTGCGAGACGAGCTCTGGGATCTCCAACGGAACACAATCAGAATCCTCCGAGCGCGATGCTCTTCGGGCTCTTCCAATAGGAGTCTCACCTTTTTTTTTTTTAATTTTCGAGGGGGAAACTTTCAAAAAGTACCCGACGTCGTGGGAGCGACGCGGGTTATGTGTGATTCTTACCGCACTAAACCCCCCCCCCGGTGGCCGACCTCCACGCCGCGAAGAGGACTCCGGGAACTCCACTTGACCGCCGCCGGTGTCCTCAGCGTGTGCCCCATCGGGCTCTTCTCTGGTGGGCGTGAACTGCTCACCGCACCTTCTGGTTTTTACGGCAACATGCAACCACACATGCCGCCGTCCTTCCCGGGGTCACTTGACCGGACGGTTCGAGCTCCCACTCTTCCCGCCCGCAACCCCGGAAGCCTCTTTTAGTCGCCTCTTACGACAGGCAGAGGGTACCGTAGTCCTATTCTGGACCCGGAACTACAGGGACAAATAGGAGCCTCACCTACGATGAGCGATTTTAACGTAACTCTCCCTAGGAATTACGGTGGCCTTCTTATCGGAACTCAGCAACATTCTGCAGCCAACATGACCCGCGTAGTGGAGCGTACACTCTACCAGTGTGATAAGACGTTCCGGGTTCAATCCCCGGCCAGATAGACCTAAATGATGAATCTAGATACCTGTTCTGGGTCTGGGGGTTTGTGTATTTGTCTGTGTTTGTGTCCATATCATTCACGTCAAAAGAGAAAATCCTAGTGTGTAGCTGTAGTAGTGTAAGTGTAGAAAGCGTGAAGAATAATTAAGTGTGAAGTGCTTCCCACAGATTAGAACTATCAAAATATAAACAGCAAAATTAACTTAAACCAAATTATTTTATGAACATATGCACTCAATCATATACTGTGCTCCTTTCAAAAGTAATAATTTCATTGAAATTTATTAAAAGTGATTAACCGAAAGCTCCAATAAGTGGCCACATAGCGAATTTATATTTGAAATTCCTGGTAAATGAATAATGTCGAGTATTTAACCGCATTCGAATTAATCCTTTAAAGTATAAAACATTTGGAGTGAAAATAATAAAATAGTGAGGCTTATGAACGAAATAAATTCGTACGATTATTATTTAAAATATGAAAGTAGCAAATGTTTGAAGGTGGTAGAACCAGTGTTGTTCGACTGGGGAAGTACCACCGCCACACCTATTTCTAGCGTGAAGCATTTCTTGCGTTTCGATGGAAGGGTGTGGTTGCCGGCACACTTCCATATAGGCGGCTATCTTAGCCCTCGGGAGTATCAACGCATCTGTGATTGACTCATGTTCTATATGAAGTTGTTTACAGATATCCATGGGCGGCAGTGACCCCTCACCATCAAGTGGACTGCATGCTCGTTTGGTACTTCAATGAGATAAAAAAATGAGGATTCAGTCCACCTGATGGTAAGTGGCAACCGCTCATTCTTCAAAGCAACGCAACCGGTATCCTCTGGGCGCGTTGCCCCATCGGGCTCCGCCCAGATATAAGCAGCTGGGCCCACCGCTCCGTCTAATCTTTTCGACGGTATGCGACCACACATACCGCCGTCCTTCCCGGGATCGCCTGGCTGGACGGTTCAAGCTCCCAGTCCAGCCGGTCGCAACCCCTGAAGCGCCTTTTAGTCGCCTCTTACAACAGGCAGGAGATACCGTAGCCCTATTCTGATCCCGGAACTGCAGGGGCGATACATATAGCTTGGTCATGAAAATAGGTAAATTAAATGATTTTTTTATTTACTTTAAACATACCTAATCACACATATACCTTAGTCATGATTATGTTTAAAGTAAATAAAAAAAACTGTCAATAATTTTGTATTATTTAACTTAATCAAAAGATACAAAATTATTGACAATTTATTTCAACATTATATTACGCGGAAATTGGAAATTAATTGTAAATTTTCCATTTTACTTACGGATAAATCCTTTCATTCGAAGAAACTGTATTACTTAGAATCTCTTTCTGTCCGATCGTTGTCGATCTAAAGCCTTTGAAGGCTTACCGGAAGTCAATAACGAACTACACGGAACCTTAGCGCCGAGGTGCAAAATTCTAAGGCTGTTCTGCAAAACGATTAGTCCACGCCGTTTCATTGGAAATTGGTTAGAAAGCAACAATTTTATTGGAAGTGCGCAGCCACACTTGTTTTGTTGTGACTTTTTAAAAAAGAACACGCTTTCTACACTCATAGCCCCACATTAGGATTTTCTCCTGCGTTGTAAGTGCCATGCAACACACAAGACGAATACACAAACACCCAGACCCAGAAACTGAATCTAAACTCATCATTCAGATACCTGTCTGGCCGGGAATCGAATCCGGGACCCATTGCGCGTCAGACCGGTATGGTAACCGCTCTAGTACGCGAGTCATCAAATTATGCGATGAAAAGATATGGTTGAAGGCATACTTTTATATGAAGCAACCATCTTAGTCCTCGGAAGTGGAAACACAGATATGGTTGGTTGGTATGGTTACAGCTTCAGGTATAATCCATATGAACAGATGTCCATGGGCGGCAGTGACTACTTACCATAAGCTGGACTGCATACTCGTTTGCTACTTCCATCTTATATAAAAAGTAGGTGGTTCGTTTCCGACGGCACCGCAAACACACCTATTTCTGCCACACACACACACTCAAACACACAGACAATTTGTAAGTGCCTCCGTAGGCCTATGCAAAATAAAGACATTTTATTTCAGAACATAGCTATGTGAAGTCAATCACAGCTGCGTTACTACTCTCAAGGACTAAGATGGTCGCCTCTTAAAAAAGTGTGCCGGCAACCACACCCTACCATTGAAAAGCAAGAAATCCTTCACGCTAGAAATAAGTTAGCGGTGGTGCTTCCCCGGTCGAAATACACTGGTTCTACCACCTAGAATCTGCCTCTGGTTCTACCATATGTAGCAGACCACCAGACCAGCAGTGGTCATCAATTCAGATGAACTGCACGCTTGTTCGCTTCTACTCATATATAAACATTTTGTACAAAAAAAATGTGTGCGTGTACTAGCGTACACTCGTAAGAAGTGAAACTTCTTTATGACGTTATTTTTCAAAAAATAACTTGAAAACTTGAAAAATAAATAACATGATCACGCCTACGGGTTGGTTTTTTGAAAAATGCAATCAAAAACTGAGGTTAATTTTAAATAACGTGGAAAAATAAATACCACAATTACACTTAAGTATTAGAAAAAGAGATGTAATTACTTACTTTTTTTAAAAATTCACTGGAATTAGAATTAAAATAACCCTTTGATTTTGCTGATTACTTCAATATAATATATATATATTTGTCACGTCACTTTAGAGCGCTGGGAATAAATAAGCGTGCAATAGAAAAAGATGGCACGTAACGGAATAAAAAAAGATGGCGCGTAACAGAAAAAGATGGCGCGTAACAGAAAAAGATGGCGCGTAAAGAAAAAATGTTACACTAAATTTTTTTCCAACCCCGATAAAGAAGTTTCTTTCACTTCAAAAACTTCTTTAGTTATGCTTTTAGTCATTCACCCAAAACATGAACCGTCGATCTCAAAGATGGATTCCTGAAAGCCTCATTAACCATTCTGCCCCCTACGTTTCCAATTCACCGTTTCCTGCCTCATTAATTCCATCACTATCCTCAGCTATCTGCTTCATCAATCGCCATTAATGCTCTACCTCTAATAGCATTTTAATGTTGTTTCCATTGTCAAAGTCCTTCCGTCATTTATAATATCTTTTCTGGATCTCTGCAAATATTTGTGGATAAAATATCTTTGCTGAATATCTGTTGAATTATTTGTGGTAGAGTTTGTTTTTAGTGTTTGTTACCGTCATGTTTTATTTTTGTATTAACTAGCTTTTTCTTAAAGCTCAGTCCGCGTTGATTACGTTTAAAATTATCTGTGTACCTACCAAATTTCTGGGACATGCGATTCAAAAAATCATGACTCTACAGAGAGCATGATTGAAAAAAGTAAAAGAAAATAAAAAATAAAACAAATTGAATAAACACGAATGTAAAAAAATAACTAGGTACAATTATTTGCTCTCTTTAACATATTATATGCACTTAGTGATACTATTACGTAATACTTATAAGTTTCTAAGCATCAACGCCATAAAATTCAATTATATAGCCGTAAAACATAGTAAGGATATTTTAACATTAAAATCTAAGAAAAAAATGTACAAAATAACCAAAATCTCTCCTCCTCTAATGGAAACTCACCCCATGATATCAACAAACCCATCAATCTATGGCATGTCGCATTCATTCTTGAACTATCGTGATGGCAATTACGATTTAACCATATTTTCTATTACTTGTTATTTGCCAATACAACGTTAGCTTTTTGATACAAATGAACACACATTTTCATTTATTGGATCATCTTTACGTGTGTGAAGTTACGTCTGTATAAGCACCGTCAGAGCACATCTATATATTATTACGTGAAGCAAAAACTTGGGATTCGTTTTTAAGATACTTGCCGAGGACGAAGGAGTATGAAATTACGTACGGTTATAGTTGATGTAAAGAAGGACGGAATAATATTCTTTTAAAATTATGCATAAAATATATTAAAATCAACCAAAAACACATTCCACACACTACCTTGCATACACAATAAATTAAATAAAAATTCTTCTATTCAATGTCTTACTATGAAAATACTCAACATCAAAATTGACACATATCTTTGTCAAATTTATCCGCTATTGGTTTTAAATGCAGATCAGTTAATTAAACCTCCTCTGTTAATTAAATCTTTAAACTAACTTATATTTTTTTTAATTTGAGAAATAATTGTACTACTTTGGACAATAACAAGTTTAGTTTCTGAGTTGAATTAAGCTCGAATTACGACCGTTGCGACAGGTGAAAGGTTGCGAAATTCAATACTTAAAATAAAATACTCGGATTAAACACTCAAAAACTCCTTAAAATATATTAGTGATGTAACGAATGTTGTTATTTGAACATTCGCAAATGCGAATGTGAATGCGAATATCCTTTACCGACATTTGCGAATGCGCATGTTGTTTTTAATATTTTTGAGACCCGACGATTTAACGACCTTCTTTTGCAAAGCATTTGAAAAACACGCAAAATTCTAAAAACATGTGAATATCGCGAATGCGAATGCGAATATTCATTACATCACAAAAACATATGCCTATGCCAGAAAAGGACTAATATAATTTTTACGTCTCTTTAAAATTCTGTTATTTTTGGAAATGCAGTGTTGGCATTTCATCCAGTTTATTCTCACCATAAGATATGATCGTGGTTGCCAGCACACTTTTATATGAGACGACCATCTTAGGCCTCACGAGTAGCAACGCATCTGTAATTCAGGTAGAATCTATCATATAAATATGTCGGAAAAGGCGGTATTGTGGCAACACCGGAACGCCAGCGCCATCTAGTGGCGTTCGATGAAGTTAGGGTTGTACCAGTTTAATGGCCGACACCTCAGGGCTCAGTCTATCGTTGACGGTCGGCCGAAGCAGACAACTCTAAAATCATCCCGCGTTCTTAGTGCTACGATTACTTGCCTACTTAATTTAGTTTGATTAATTCAGTGATTGTAACAAGTTTAATTCGGCAATATACTGTGTGTTAAAATCAAGTCTGCAATTTATTCTCGTGCTAACATTCCCTATCAGAGCCCACAGAAGGTTATCCTGATACGATGAGCGAAAAAGAACCACCCCCTCCGTCAAATACAATACTTGTCTAAAATAACCAGTCTAGCAATTCAGTTCGTCTACCGTAAAATAGTTACGAGATCTATGTCCAAGTCGGTTATTCATTTATTTAGTCGCTATTTAGGGGACCTTCTGTCTTTAGCTTTAGGTTTTAAACATTTATTTTAATATTTTCAAGAAACTGCTAGCAACAACTGAATGTACTATTACATTTATACATTTACATCCTAAGAATTAAAAATATATTATTTTTAGCTCATGACTTAGTCTTTTAGCTGTTACCATTAAAATTTTTGTCACGTCACAAAACTTGTGGGTAACATGCTCGTTAGGACCTTGACAACCCAGTCGGTGGTGAGGTCATCGCGCAATCTGACGCGCGGTGTGTTTCGGGTTCGAAAAATATCTGAAAGATGAATTGAAATTTCTGATCTAAGTCTAGGTGTTTATGAATTCGTCTTTGTGTGAGTCCGTAGAGAAATTGTAAAATTTTGGTCAAAATGTGAAGATTTATATTTTCTCCTTTACAGGAAATGCGTGATCTTCAAAAAGCATTCGACCACGAAATGAAGCTATACTACTTCCTTGCGAAAAAAGGCATTCACAGAATCAATATAAAGCAAGAAGAGGAAGAAGAGGCAAAGAAGAGAAGAGAGGAAGAAGACATCAAGCAGGAACTGGATTATCTTCTTAAAATTATTGAAAAAATTAACGTTAGTGTTTTATTATACGTATGTAAAGAGTGAATAGACACCAGAAATATTGATTTTATTATTGCATATTTGATTGGCAAATTGGTATAACGAGTATTGTTTGACTGAGGAGTATTGTACCCCCTCAGTTGAATCAAACGGCCAGACCGATCACACGACCGATTTCACGCGATCAAATGAATAAAAAAATATCTACTTCAAGAAACAGATGTAGATTCAAATTCATTATGCGGTAGGATAACTAAAATTAAATATGCTTCTCGGTGAAAGATAAAATTATGAGGGACCTTATACGCTAAGAGTTTGTTAAAAAATATTTCAAAGTTCTCAAATATATGTCAAGTCATAGACGTAGGGTAGATAGGTTAATTTACCACTAGTGCTTGTAAACGGTTTCTCCCCGCTACCACAGTTTGGCCGTGACCACGATCCATGCAACTGGGTCGAAATATCGGCAATAAGAATTCTATAAGAATTCATAAACCGCATATCGTGAGTACCCGTTAAGTATTATATCGTCAACCCATTATCGTCCCACAGCTGGGCACGGGTCTTCTCTGAGAATGAGAGAGTTTAGGCCATAGTCCACCGCGCTGGCCAAGTGCGAATTGGTGGACGAGTTATTTAGTTATATTAGTGGGTGGAGTGGTTAAGTATTACAATGTATCAATTCCGCGATAATACTAGTATAAAATCAAATGTGTAAAATCAATTCGCACTATGCAAGCGCAGGGACTAAAACTCTCATTCTGAGAAGACTCGAGCCTTGCAGCGGGAAAATAACGGGTTGACGATGATGATAAAGACTTCATTGTTACCAGGACTACACTCAAGAGTCGGAGATCAGCAAGATAATAGAAACCTTCGAGCGTATTGAGCAGAGCAACTTCTCCACGTATCGTCTGCTTATAGACTTGTGTGCTGAGAACGAGGTACTCGGCACAGACTTGAGGAACCTTCGACAAAATATAGGTTATTGTGCTATTTAATCTTAAGTTTAAAATCGGTCAAGACTATTAGGCGTGCCAAAGAGTTGTACATTATTTTGGAAGTAGCGAACTGGTATGCAGCCTATTTGTGAGTGACCACTGCCAGATAAGATTATATTTTTTTCTTATTGGTGGCAGATGCGTTGCTACCTGTGAATACTAAGTTATAACGCCTCGGATAAATACTACTTTCTTTCACACCGTTCAATCTACACAGTTCAGGTTACAGCAACGCTTACCACTGTTGTTATTAGGCGGCAATAAATTTGACGGTGGTACCTACAGTCGAATCAGAATGTTACATCTTCCTTTCATTCCCTTCAAACATATACGAATATACGAACGCTTAATAAGCTGGAACTTAATTTTTTATTTTTTTATTTTCACTTGAGTTTTTTGTGTTGTATCTGTGGTTTTTGTTTGTTTTTTTTTTAATAGGTATTACGGTTTTAACAAAAATTTCGCCGTCTGTCCGTTTGTTGGTAAACAGAATAAATAAATGGAATATTGAATGGCGGTACCCATACGACAGACTATTTTTTTGCCGTTTTTCTTATAATTAATGATACGGAGCCCTTCGTGTGCGAGGTAACTCGCACTTAGTCGGTTATTTTCTCTTCATAGTTTACTTCCTCCTGAGGTATTTCCGGGGCGTTATGACATGAGGCTCTTCAAAAAGGTTCGAAAAGAACTCTCCTTTGAAACCGGCGATACATTGGCGACTCCTCTGGTGTTTCAAATGCCCATAGTTGACGGTGACTACTTTCCATCAGGTAGCCCGTCTGCCTTATCTTTAGGTTTAGGTATAAAAAAAAAACTTATGATATAAGAATTACAATATTATGTCAATACATTTTGTACACGTAGCGCCATCTGTCACCAAACATCAAAACAACGTTACAAGTTATTTACAAAATAACGAAGTATACACTCTTAACGTGGCTAAGTGGCAATCGAGAATCTTAACGACCCCTTGGCTGCTCTCCAACAAAGATTGAGTCCACAGACACTCGATTCAGTAAAAATTGGACAGTAAAAATGATTGGAGTAATTAAAGCCTTTAATGGTACGTCTAGAGCTGCAGTGATTTGAAAGGTTTAGGGACTTGACTTCAATCCATTAATGCTCCCATTACCCATAGTTGAAAGTCTTTTTTTCTCGGTGCTTTTGCGGTCTACAATCCTTTTAGTAACTAACCTAAACTAACCTAACCTAATGGTCATAACAACTTCGCTTGAAACTGCAAAGAGTCAGGGTCTAAGATTTTGAAGTGAAACTTCTTTAGGCGCATGAGGGTAAAATTTTTACAGATGAAACGTCACGCCGGGATGCAACGGAAGTGTCGGAAAAGAGAGAGAGAGTGATCGATACCGATTGAGAGAGAGTAAGACAGGGCGAACGTAGTATGAGCAACTAGCCGTGGAGTGAGAGTAGGGAGCAAGCGAGTGAGAAAGATTGAGAGAAAAAGTGAGACAGAGCGAACGTCGTATCACGCCTTTTTCCCTTCCTCTTAATCTTGGAAATTTAAAGTTTTAGATTTGTATAAATATAAACAAGATTTATAAATTAGTTCGCCAAAGAAGTACTTTGTACGCACGCATGTTTTTTTTTTTTTTTATGTTGTAAAATACATATTACCCAACGGCCTCAGAAGGTAATGTTTATCGAGCATATGTATATCGGGACGTAGTTCCTGTAGTTCCGGGATCAGAATAGGGCTACGGTATGCCCTGACTGTCGTAAGAGGCGACTAAAAAGGGGCTTTCGGGGTTGCGGGCGGATAGAGTGGGAGCTTGAATCGCCAGGCGATCACGGTAAGGACGGCGGTATGTGTGGTCACATACCGTCGTACAGACTAGACGGAGTGGTGGGTACAGCCGCCCATCTGGGAGGAGCCCGATGAGGGAACGTGCTCAGAGGATTTCGGTTGAGTTCCGATGGAGATCCCGTTGCAGAGTCCTCTTTGTAGCGCCGATGACGGCCACGTTTCGGTTAGTGTGGTAAAATCCCACATAGCCCTGCGTCGCTTCCACGGCGTCGGGTACCTTTTGAAGGTTTTTCCTCGTTAACAAAAAAAGGTATGTCCGTATGTCCATTTCTTTGGCACGCGCTACTTGACGGTTTGAAATAGTTGTCAGAGTGACATAAGTTATATATTTTTTAATATGGCGCCTGCGATCAGAAAAATGGGGAGGGGGAGGGACTTTTCTTATTATCATAAAAATACCGATATTAAATGAAAAAGAGACAAAACGAATGCAAATTATAGTTTTAGTAGTCGGGTTGTTTTCGTAATAATTTCCTTTTGTGAGCTATATTTCTGTGTTGTGAGTATCTGAAAATTCCGCAATACACTACCATTATTTGTTACTTACTGCAAAGTTAAGACAAAAACTTATCAAGATAACATAAGACACAGTGTCTTTCATTTGGAAAGATAAACGTAGTAACATTACACAGAGCTGAACTGCAGTCTCGCATGATTAAAATAAAAGCGATTTGGCTGATCTCCAACAAATACTACACTTGATTTCCTTGTAAAATTGGATACTTCCTGGAATGAGTTTTTTTTTAACTACTTCAGTTAGGAGCATTCCATATAATCGCTAATGGTCTCGGTTGACAACTTTTTTTATCTGAAGGAAATAGCAAACGAGCATGAAGTTCACCTGTACTTGACAAGACTGCAAGAACTATTTCACATTTTGTGATATTGTGAAAATATATAAACATACTAAGGATACATTTTTGAGAGTGGTAGTACAAGTTCGACCGGGGAAGTACCACCGCCACACCTATTTCTAGCGTGAAGCATTTCTTGCGTTTCGATGGAAGGGCGTGGTTGCCGGCACACTTTTATATGAGGCGAGTATCATAGTCCTTGAGAATAGCAACGCATCTGTGATTGACTTCAGATAGAACCCATGTTTTGTATGAAGTTGATAACAGATGTCCATGAGCGGCAGTGACCACTTACCATCAGGTAGCCTGCATGCCTGCATGCTCGTTTACTACTTCAGTCAGATAAAAAAAACTTACAAAGGCTATAACATACAACGCCCAAGACCCTGACAAGAAATGTAAATCCTACATTCAATGCCTCTGTATAATACGAAAAACAAAATGGCGATCGATTTATAAACGTTTGTCGTTTCTAATATTAATTTCTTTTACTGTAAACATGTCTTCTATATGTCACAGATGATCGCAGAGACTGGAACGAAATGATGGAAAACACTAAATGTGAAAAAATTCTGCGACTCAAAGATACATTGCAGAAAAAGAAAGAAGTAACAGCAGAATTAAAAAGACAAGAGGAAGGGAAAGAGAGACTCATAAAAGATTCAATGGAGAGGGTGGAAGAAATATTCAAGTTAGTGTCTCATCATCAATTGGTGGATTTCACACAGCTCAAAGAACTTTTTTCTTTTTTTATAAACTGTCTGGTGTGTAGGTTTCCTGACTTTCCTTCTCTTTTCTTTTCTCTGTTCTTTTCCTTCACTAAAAAGCAATGATAATAATTTTCTAACACCCACATAATTTTATAAAATTCAGTGGTGCGTTTGGGTGTGTTGCCTGAATTTCAACCTTGGACCTCCCGATCGAGAAGACAAGTTTCAACCTATCACAGGCTATCACTGCTCTAGTTCTGTTCAACTTAGCATACCAATAGAATATCAAGGCGGAATATCTACTTTATATAAGTAAAATCGTACAATCCTACCACCTTCTTTTTGTACTATCGGCATAGGCACCTTTTGAAAGATACCGGGTTATGTGGGATTTTAGCTTACCAAAGGGTGGCCATCTTCAACCATATGATAAAGAGGCAAATTAATGGAGGGATTTTTTATCACCAAATCTAAATATCCTACTACTAACTTAATAAGCTGTCTATGGAAACCTTCTAAATAATCATGTGTTTTACGCAAAACTTATCACAAAACATTTTTGAAGTGAAACTTCTTTAGGCGCATGAGGGTAAAATTTTTACAGATGAAACGTCACGCCGGTATGCAACGGAAGTGTCGGAAAAGAGAGAGAGAGAGTGATCGAGACCGATTGAGAGAGAGTAAGACAGGGCGAACGTAGCATGAGCAACTAGCCGTGGAGTGAGAGTAGGGAGCAAGCGAGTGAGAAAGATTGAGAGAAAAAGTGAGACAGAGCGAACGTCGTATCACGCCTTTTTCCCTTCCTCTTAATCTTGGAAATTTAAAGTTTTAGATTTGTATAAATATAAACAAGATTTATAAATTAGTTCGCCAAAGAAGTTTCACTTCTGACATGTGTACTTTGTACGCACGCATGTTTTTTTTTTTAACCTTGATCAAGCAAACCAATGTATTTTCGCGTACTTTATTTTTCTCATCAAATCCTAATAAATTGCAACTACCCCAAATAATATAATACTTTGTAATAAATTAAGGGTGACAACCCTATCGATGTGACCGAAACATACCCAATCGAAACGAACTTTCTCCTGTCATACACATCGATCGGTCTAAATAGTTACCTTCGGAGAACTTCGAAATTGATCACCTCATTTCTACAGTTCCTGATCGAAATGGAATCGTGAAAGCCATCCATTATAGGTTGCAACAGGTTTAGACGTGTTATTTAATGCTAGAACTCTAATAGAACCGTTGGTGCCACTCTCATCCATATATATAAAAAACGTCCGTATGTCTGAACATCGCAAACAATAGAAAAATACTTTGTAGGACTAAGAATCATATCATCATACTTCATACTAATATCATAAAGGCGAAAGTTTGTGAGTGTGTATGTTTGTTACTTCTTCACGTCTAAACGACTGGAGCGATTTTCATAAAATTTGGTAGGGAGTTAGTTGACACTCTGGATTAACATATAGGCTACCTTTTACTGTCGGAAAATATCTTTTCGAACGCGGATTTTCGAACGCGGCCGAAGCTGCGGGGTTCGGTTAGTATCAGTAGGAAATCATAAACATATTTTCAAGGAAAGTTGAATTTAATTTGAACAAGTAACATTGTTAAATTAATAACACAAAAAGTCCGACTGCTTAAATACAATTGATTGTCTTTAGCAGTCGGGTTTTTGTTTTAAATTAATTTATTTAAGATAGCATTAACTAAATTAATATAAAACAAAAACAGGCACCTATAGTCTATGACATTTTAATTTTTTAATTTTTCCTGTAAAAAAAACTTCAAACCTCATTTCCCACATTTTTTTTTTTTTTTTTTTTTTTTCATTTCCTATTATGGAGATTTAGCATTATTTCCTTCCCACTGACGATATGCTGGAAATATTATTACCCCCTTCTGACGCAAGCTGTTTAAAACCGAATATATGCATATTTGTACTCTATCTTGAAGATACCTTTATTATTTTTTGAGTTTCGTAGCCAAATGAAATGAAATGAAATGAAATGTCTTTATTTTGTATAGGCCTACGGGGCACTAACAAATTGTCAGTTACATTTTTTTTTCTTACACTACCACCGGATCGGAATACGACCTCAACTGAGAAGATCCGGCAAGAAACTCAGCGGGTTTGTTTTTTTTTTTCTTATTTATATCCATTTTTTTATATATAATTACAATCATGTTTTTTACATGGTAATGAAAGTTAGCTCCAATATCTTGCCTTACAGTTCAGTAAAAGAGAACCCGTTTGGCAAGATACGGCAAAGGGCCAACGGAACGGTCCGTCCGTCACCAGGCTGTATCTCACGAACCGTGATAGTTAGACAGTTGAAATATTTACAGATGATGCATTTCTGTCGCCACTGTAATAAAAAACAGAATAAAACATATATTTAAGGGGGCTTCCATACAAAAAACATGATTTTTGGTGTATTTTATAAATAATGGTATGGAATCCTTATTGCGCGTGTTCGATTATTATTTATTACAATCAATACTATTCTATCAAAAGTACCACGATTTAAATTTAAGTTATATTTTTTAAGAGCAGGGGTGAAAGTCGTAGGATACGTCTAGTTTCTAATAACAATGTAATCGCCGTTTTATAGATCTGAGGACTAGATTGAACAGCGAAAATTTATTACGTCCTTAGTTCTCAGTTCTCACGTATAGCACATAGAATATTAGCTGTACCCTGCGCGAGTTGCTACGACATCACAAAAAAAAAACACCAGAAACCTTCGCGAGCTCATGAATAACAACTTTGCTAAGATCATCACATAATCAAATGAATAGTTTACGATTCTATAGAGGACATGCAGACAAACATTCATTTATGGTTCGACCGGGGTGATACCATACACCCCTAGCGTGAAGCAGCTCTTGCGTCTCGGTGGGAGGGTGTAATCGCTGAATCAATTTCATATAAGGCGACCGTCTTACTGCAAACCCATTGTACTTCTTCTTCCTGTGCCACTTATTTTTTTTTATCTGACTGAAGTAGCAAACGAGCATGCAGTCCACGTGATGGTCGATCTAGTGGTCACTGCCGCCCATGGACGTCTATAATCAACTTCATACAGAACATGGGTTCCATTTGAAGTCAATCACAGGTGCGTTGCTACTCCCGAGGACTACGAGCCTTATGTGAAATAGTGCCAGCAACCACACCCTTCTATCGAAACGCGAGAAATGTTTCACGCTAGATATAGGTGTGGCAGTGGTACTTCCCCGGTCGAACTGCACTGGTTGTACCAACTTGCAAACTACCAATTACTGAAGGTTAACAGTCAGCTCAGCAAAGGTCTTTTTGTCTCTCGCGAGGCTAAACAGTTTGGCATCACTCGCGATTCCTGTCCACTCGCGGATGTTTCAGGAGCCAAGATTTGCGTCTCCTTCCGACTTTCCTCTCACCTAACATTTTTCCCATCAATATCGTTTGGAAAAGTCAATATCGGTTGTTGCGGATGATATGACCTAGGTATGATTTTTTTCTCATCTTAATGGTTCTTAATCGATTGCGGTCTTTTTACACTTGTCTAAGAATTTTTTCATAAGTGACTTTTTGGAACGAAGTTCCTTATCGCGCGTTGTGAAAGGGGGCTAGACGGAAAAAATTCTTACGAAAAGTTGTCATTACACTTTTTGGTATAGTAAGCTACTGTAAGCTATGCGGCCTGCGCATGTTTCTCTGTCTGTCTCTTTCTCTCTCTTATAGAAAGCAAGCCAGATATTTTCATTTCTATTTCGCATTGAACAGTGTGGTGTCGCGACGATTATTTTTGTTGAGTGTATACAGGTTTTTTTGTAAATAATAAATAATAAAAAATAATAGTAATAATGAATCCTGACAGTGTTTTTGGACAAGTTCCGGATAACTTCGTTCCATCCGGGTGTCCCTTGACACCTCTCAAGTTTTTTTTACCTGTCTAAAATTAGGTAATTAATAAAGTTTATATTATGTAACAATGATTCGAAATACAAATTATGTTTGCAACCTTACTTGTTATATACATAGTTATACTTAGGTATAATATGTGGCTCTCAAATGTAATTGTATGTTTTAATATGGTGACTTTTTGTGTCCACCTAACACCCAATATACGTCTGTATAGCCACATTTCGAAAGCCTCTATGCGTTTCTTTATTAGTACTAATTTATTTATTGTCGTAAGCAACGCAGTAGGGCATCGCAATATCTTTAATAAGATTAATTAGATGCTGAGAAATTGGCGCAGTGCATCAATTTAATTTAATGTTTTTCCATCAAATTGAACGAACAACATGAAGTCCACTTAAAGATAAGTGATCTCTCCCGCACATAGAACGTCTTTATTCAGGCCTTATACCATGGTCTTATACGAGAACATTTTAGAAGGTCTGGATCTTCTCTCATTTATCAAAAGCAAAAAAAAAACTTCAAACAGGAAAGCTATGTCTTTTATCCTCATACGTACATTCATCTCCTTTTTTATCTGATTGAAGTAGCAAACGAGCATGCAGTCCACCTGATGGTAAGTGGTCACTGCCGCCCATGGATACCTGCAAGCAATGTCATATAGAACATGGTTTCTATGTGAAATCAATCACAGATGCGTTGCTATTCCCGAGGACTATGATGGTCGCCTCATATAAAATTGTGCCGGGAACCACATTTTTCCATCGAAACGCAAGAAATGCTTCACGCTAGAAATAGGTGTGGCGGTGGTACTTCCCCGGTCGAACTACACTCGTTCTATCACCTATAAAACCTGCATTAATGCTTTGTTTACAGGATGCTAGATTGTTCTTTGGAGCCATTCCAGAATCTTCTAGGAGACAAGAATGTATCTATTCACAACCTAGATATAACTTTCCGTCTTATAACCGAGAAAATCAAGGAATTAGTACAAATCACTTATTATTATGTAAGTTTAAGAAGCCAGTCTGATTAAGAGTATTTTTTGTCTTTAGGCATTAAACAACAATAAAATGTACCCTTTATTCGGATGTTCACACGTCTATAGTTGTAATATTTTAATTTAGAACATACTAGCTGACCCGGCAAACTTCGTTCCGCCTAAAAGTCAAAAATCAAAAAACTATCAGTGTTCCTCTACTATATTATGCATGTATTATACATAAAAACTTCCTTTAGAATCACTCTATCTATTAAAAAAACCTGCATTAAAATCCGTCGCGTAGTTTTAAAGATCTAAGCATATATAGGGACAGACAGCGCGAAGCGACTTCAAGAAGGTTTTCAAGTATAATACATGTATTATATAGTGGACAAATTTTAGATTTTTGACTTTTAGGCGGAACGAAGTTCGCCGAGTCAACTAGTCAATAAATAAAGATATCGATGGATGGCTGTGACTATTTCCCATTAGTTGAACGGCATGCTCGTTTGCTATTACTCTATCTTCTCTCATTCTTTTCTTTGCTTTATTTGCATACATTAAGTATTTTTAAAGCAAACTCTAGAAGAGTCAAAGACGCTAATTTCATAAACACACAGCATTTCGATAACTTGTAGATTTCTAAAATCACACTGGTCAGTTTTTTTTTCTAAACCACAGAAATATTCAATAACAAACAACCAAACCCTATTTAATTTAATCTACTTGTTTTAGGAGCGTCAAATCCAAAGGCAAAGAGAGAAATCGAGCACATCCCGTTTGAAGAAATACACCATCCATCATGAAACCCATGGTCATTTCACACCACGTCTTATCAATGTGCTAGTCCCAACTGAACCATGTCCTTCGTTAGTATAGAGCTTCGTCGTCCCTGTAGTTCCGGGATCAGAATAAGGCTACGGTATCTCCTGCCTGTCGTAAGAGGCGACTAAAATGGGCTTTTGAGGTTGCGAGCGGCTAGAGTTGGAGTTCGAAACGTTCGGTCAGGCGACCCGCGAAGGACGGCGGTATGTATGGTCGCATACCGTCGTAAAGACCAGACGGAGTGGTGGGTCCAGCCACCCATCTGTAATGAGCCGGATGGGGTGACGCACACAGAGCACTCCGGTTGCGTTCCTTTGGAGATCCCGGAGTCCTGTTTCTAGCGCCGAGGACGGTCACCGGGGGGGTTTTAGTGCGGTAAGGGGTGGGAATGTGGGAACATAACCCTGCGTCGCTTCCACGGCGTCGGGTACCTTTTGAAGTTTCCCACTCGAAAAAAAACACAGTATAGAGCCTCTTATTTATAGTAATCATTTGTTTAGCAGCATGGTTGCATAAATATGTTGCCGGGTTGCTGACAACATATTGCGGGCAACACTTGTGTTGCGGAGTTGATCACGCCATGTCGCAGAGTTGAGGCTCATCGAGCGAGAACATCTGTTTATTGACAAATGTTGACGTGTGAGGACGTGTTTGCAACTGTTTATAAACGTGGCGGTAGAGCTGAACTGTGGAGTTATGATATCACTTTTTAACATTCTCTTCAGGCAACATTTCAACGCGTGTGGAAAACTATATTAATTTAAATAAAGTTTCCAGCAATATTTTTGGTGTTCATCAACAATGTTGATCAACTGTTGCTAAACAAATGTTTACCATAAATACGAGGCTTAACTCATAGTTTAAAATTATCTAGTATATATGTCCGTAGGATAGCGCGTACTTACAAAAAACACGTAGCCGACAATAATTATTTTAGTTACTTTAAAGATTGAAAATGGTTTATTTATTAAATTAGCCATGTTTAGTGATTTATAGAGATGTTAAATTAGTCTCTCCTCCTCATTTATATGAGGGTTATGTTAGCTAACCCAACTTTGTTATAAAACGGACGAAAGTCCGCCGGCATCGAGCGATCAGTTAGACTGCATAGTCGTTTGCTACTACAATTTGTAAAAAATATATATAAGTAAGGATTCTTCTAGGGTAAAATTATGTCTAATAGAGAACTTTCAAGGTACAACCAGTGTAGTTCGACCTAGGAAGTACCACCGCCACACCTATTTGAAAAGGAAGGAAGGGAAAAAAAGGCACACTTTCACATGAGGCGACCATCATAGTCCTCGGGAGTACTATGAGTGTACTGTATGAAGTTGATACAGATGTCTATGGGCGGTAGTGACCACTTACCATCAGGTGGACTGCATGCTCGTTTGCTACTTCAGTCAGATAAAAAAAAACTTACACAGCTTTATAGAAAGACAACACTACAAGATTTCGATCATTCTACCATTTTTAAAACATAATTGATTGCATGTTCCAGCTGCGTCGAAGCTCGCTGGATGTCTAGAGTGACGGACACTCCAGAAACGCTCTTAGACAAAACAACGGTGTTGAACGCAGTCAGAGAACTCGCTGATGACCCCGCATTCGAAAGGGGAGACAGGATTCACCCCCTCACAGAGTGCAGGGTACCTCATAGCAGGGTCATACTTGCACGTCGGTACATGCAATATTGATGAGAATCGAACAATGTATAACAGGGGATTTAATTAACATGATGCAACGGTAATAAATGCAATGAAAAAAATGTCTTTATTTTATAGAAACACTCTTACCCGCGGCTTCGCCGGCACGGACAAAGGGAATTAACATTAGCATTTGATAGCGTGATTAGAAACATGCAAATTCATTTTACTAACGCCATCTATTAACAACGTCTGGAACTACTAAATATGTATCGACTAACAAAACATCGATATTCTTATGGGAATGAGAGAGCGCGGTAAAAAGTCGCCTACGTCACTCTCCGCCCTCCTAAGTATCTCCCAGTATATAAACTATATCATATAATAGCTACGTGGCGACGTGAAAGCGGAACAAACAAACACACTTTCACATTTATTACATTAGTATGGATTTTTTTTAATCCACGTACCAGGTGATAAAACCAGTGTAGTGACTAAGTATGTGCCACCGCCACACCTTTATGACTATCATTTCGGAGGGAAGGTATGGCTGCCAGCTAACTTTCATACGAGGCGACCATTTTTGACAATAAATTTAAATTGTAATGATGAACTAAAATGTAAAAGTTGGTAGTTTTCACTACTGAATCGTTTTTGAATAGATTTCATACAGATTTTTGAAGTTATAAGTAACTACTTACTTCTTTCGGCGCGATAGGGAAAAAATATTAAAGTAATTTTTCAAATGCGCGTGCACACCATCACAAAAAACCGACACCCTGAAGTTAGCTATAGTCAACGTTTTAGTTTTACGATACGCGCGCACACCGTCACAAAAAACCGACACCTGAAGTTAGCTATAGTCAACATTTTAGTTTTACGATACGCGCGCACACCGTCACTAAAAACCGACACCCTGAAGTTAGCTATAGTCAACATTTTAGTTTTACGATACGCGCGCACACCGTCACTAAAAACCGACACCCTGAAGTTAGCTATAGTCAACATTTTAGTTTTACGATACGCGCGCACACCGTCGCTAAAAACCGACACCCTGAAGTTAGCTATAGTCAACATTTTAGTTTTACGATACGCGCGCACACCGTCACTAAAAACCGACACCCTGAAGTTAGCTATAGTCAACATTTTAGTTTTACGATACGCGCGCACACCGTCGCTAAAAACCGACACCCTGAAGTTAGCTATAGTCAACATTTTAGTTTCTTCTATTATTAGAGTCGTCTACAAACGTAGAATAAGGCGAAGGATGAAATTTTTAAAAAGTTTTTTATCTTGTTACGGCAAAGAAGTATAGCTTCTAACGCGTGTACATAAGTACACACACTTCTTATTTTTAAGATTGAAGTAGCAAACGAGGATGCAGACCACCTGATGGAAAATGGTCACTGCCGCCCGTAGACATCAGTAAGCAACTTCATATAGAACATAGGGTTCTATCTGAATTCAATCACAGATGCGTTGCTACTCTCGAAGACTAAGAAGGTCGCTTTATGTAAAAGTGAACGGCTTTATATAAAACGGGCAACCATGCCCTTCCATCAAAACGAAGAACTTCTTCACGCTATATACTAAGTGTAGCGGTGGTACCTCCACGGTCGAAATACACTTGTTTAACCACCTGGTAAAATTAAGGTATAATATTGATGACACAGGTCTGATGCGCAATAGGTCCCTGGTTCGATTCCCGGCCAATCAGGTATCTGAATGATGAGTTTATTTATTTATTTATTTATTTGTTTAGATTAGATTTTATAAGTTAGATATAAGTTTAGATATATATATATATTAGATATAAGTTTAGATTCATGTTCTGGGTCTGAGTATTTATCTATTCGTGTGTGTGTCCAGGGTACCCTCGACACAGGATAAAATCCTAGTGTGGGGCTATGAATGTAGAAAGCGTGTTTTTTTTTTAACATTGAAGTGATAAAAACTATGCTTTACGCCGAGGACATTTAGTACCTTCATAAAACTCGCACACAAAACCGCTCACAAATGCAAAAGTACTTCTCTTTATTCTTCCGGGTGTTTTGAGACACAATGGCGCTGGTGTCAGCGGATGTGCCAAGTAGGAAATGCAGTTTCTCATGAGACATTTTGAATCGCAACAGAAACTTCAAATCCAGCCGGAACCGGACGGAACGTCCTTTGTGTTTAAGTAGGTACGATGCTTTTTAAATGTCTGCATTCTGTCTTAAAGTTAGAAGTTCGTGGTGACCACGGACAATGAAGGTCGAAATATCGGCAGCAAGATAATTAAAAAAACATATGAGAAGGTACCCGTTACATATAAAAAGGTCATATAAAAAGGTATCAATTCTGCGGTAATATGCGGTAATATGAGTCTAAAATCATAATATTCTCAGTTGAGGTCGTATTCCGATCCGGTGGTAGTGTAAGAAAAAAAAATGTAAGTGACAATTTGTAAGTGCCCCCGTAGGCCTATACCTACAAAATAAGACATTTCATTTCATTTCAAATAAACAATACCTTAGTGATTTTCGAATTCATAAGGTTTGAAAGTAGCTGTGTCCAGTATTATGACCCGGATTAATATTTTTTATACCGTCAACAATTTTTGTAACACCTGCTAATTTCTAATTACATTTACTCAATTTTGTAACATCTCAGTGTAGTTTCTAGAGTGTTATTTCTAGAGTGAAGAATTATTTGCGTTTCGATAGAAGGGTGTAGTTGCCGGCACACTTTCACGTGACGCGACCATCATAGTCCTCGGGAGTAGCAACGCATCTGTGATCGACTTCAGATGGAACCCATGTTCTGTATGAAGTTGATTACAGATGTCTATGGGCGGCAGTGACCACTTACCATCAGGTGGGCTGCATGCTCGTTTGCTACTTCAGTTAGGTAAAAAAAAATACTGTCTTTATCTACTATTTGTAACCACAGAACTTAAGACATAATAGATCGATCTTAATGAAATTATATATTAATAATATAAGATACAGGCTATAATATTTATGGAAATTTACTTGCGAGTAGCAAGTTGGAAGCAAAAACCGTTTAGTGAGCATTCTCGAGAAGAACGACTGTACACGTATATCTGGCAGCATACCGTCGTAAACATCAAATAGTATGGTCGGCTTCTACACTCACCCGGGTGGAGAGGCAACGCGTTCCTTTAGACACCAATTCCGACTTTCCTGAAACATATTTCGTAGCACTGAGTGAGCTTTGATTATGTAAAATACAAATACAAATATTTTTCGCATTTTCGCAAGAACATGGGTAGGTACATCATGTAGGTGTACAATAATTGTAAAATTTTTAGGTACGCCAAGTTCCGCCTGTCAAGGTATGCAAAAGTTTCATCATAATATTCTAAATTGATAGGTAGGTATGTCACATGCTATAAAATTCAAAGGTACTAATAATCATAGAAAGAAAGAAAGAAAGATCTTTATTTAGTCAATTTTTGGGTTACAATAATATATTACATAAGATGTTTAAAAAAAGACGCTAAAAATTGAATATGTTCTAAATGTATGGCATTCACATACTCGTATTTATCAATAAAAGACTTGCAATTAGACACTATAAAATGCTGATAACTTAAGCAGATTAATATTTTTTGTATTTTTATATTTTTAAAATTATAAATAATGTGTAAATTTAATGTTTTAAAATATGTGTAAATTTGTAACTTCATCCAAGAAAGGTC
The DNA here is from genome assembly GCA_949699795.1 of Spicauda simplicius. Classification (NCBI taxonomy): domain Eukaryota; kingdom Metazoa; phylum Arthropoda; class Insecta; order Lepidoptera; family Hesperiidae; genus Spicauda; species Spicauda simplicius. Next base: position 1,421,531 of record OX453079.1, on the reverse strand, counting down.
TAGAATAGAAAACAAGTTGCCATAACTGCATTAATAGCCTTCTAATACGTGATTACTTACAAAATAAAACAAAAAAGTACAATGTACATCTATAAACTTAGCGTTTTTGTATTCTGTCATTCAGTTCAGCGATATATTGACTGTGCCAATTTTACTCCATCGCAATTTCTAAATACGGAATAAATACACCTCATAAATCCACATTGACATCAATCTTACGACACAGCAAATTGGATTTAGGATTTATGGCCAGTGAAGGTCAGGGGAGTGCAAGGTCCAAGGCCAGGCGATCTATCAGCATCAAATGCCCTGTTTTCTGACCTTGACTTTATCAAACTTCACTGTTGTTTACGTAAACAAGAAATTATTAAGAACTAGTTGATCCGGCGAACTTCGTTCCACCTAATAATCAAAATCCAAAATTATCAGTGTTTCTCCACTATAATAAACATGTATAACCTTCCTCTTGTATCACTCTATTAAAAAAACTGTATAAAAATCCGTAGCGTAGTTTTAAAGATCTAAGCATACATAATGACAGACAGCGAGAAACAACTTTGTTTTATACTATGTAATGATATATTAAAACCTTCTTCTTGAATCACTCTAGCTATTTAGACAAGCTACATAAAAATCCGTAGCGTAGTTTTAAAGATTTAAGCATACATAGGGAGAGACAGCGCGAAGCGAATTTGTTAACTATGTAGTGGTACAAAAAACCCGATTGTTAAAACTGAAATTAGTAACGAATTAACGATAATTTAAAAAGTTCTATCTCAGGTCCAAACGGTCTTCTTAAATTCATGACGACATTGACGACTCGCGTGGCGGAACGATTACTATACCGGTCTGACGCGCAATGAGTCCCGGGTTCGATTCCCAGCTAGACAGATATCTGAATGATGAGTTTAGATTCATGTTCTGGGTCTGGGTGTTTGTGTATTCGTCTTGTGTGTCTATGGAGCCCACGACACATCAGAAAATCCTAGTGTGGGGCTATGAGTGTAGAAAGCGAGTGTGTGTGATATTATTGCCCAATGTTGGCCTCGGGCCTTCTCATTGGGTAAGAGGGTTCCAGGCCATACTTCAATGTGCCAGCCAAGTTCGAATTGGTAGACTTCACACACGTTTTAATACTTTTTTAAGATCTCTCACGCGTGTAGACTTCTTCACGATGTTTTTCTTGTCGTGAAGAAGTGATAATTATTTTCTACTACGCACACGAGATTTGATCCCAGGCCCTCCCAAATGGAAATAAATATCGTAACTACCATTGCTCACTCGAACCTTACAAAACTTAAACCGGATTATTTACAGATTTTTACTTACAGACTCGAAATTCGCTTCGTTTTATTTTTAAATTGAATCAAAGTTAGGATGGCTCTCGTTAGAGTTCAGAAGTAGATATCTAATTTATATCCTAGCATTGGTGGCACAACAGGACAGAAGAATAGACGAATAGAAATACTTTAAACGATACTTAGGTACCTAAATACTTTAATATCTTTACCATTATAAATTCTAAGATTTTCATATATTTTTATAAATATATATTTAAAAAAATACTTATAACTTAAGTCATTGACAACCGACTAATTCAAATTATGTCAAATGTTACAATCCGTCAAGCCGTTTGCGAACGAAATTGATATTAACAAGGTGGTAGACCCAGTGTAGTTCGACCGGTGAAGTACCACCGCCACACCTATTTCTAGCGTGAAGCAGTTCATGCATTTCGATGGAAGGGTGTGGTTGCCGGCACACTTTCACATGAGGCGACCATCATAGTCCTCGGGAGTAGCAACGCATCTGTGATTGACTTCAGATAGAACCCATGTTCTGTATCAAGTTGATTACAGATGTCCATGAGCGGCAGTGACCACTTACCATCAGGTGGACTGCATGCTCGCATGCCACTTCAGTCAGATAAAAAAAAAATATGCGTGCGTACAAAGTACACATGTCAGAAGTGAAACTTCTTTGGCGAACTAATTAATAAATCTTGTTTATATTTATACAAATCTAAAACTTTAAATTTCCAAGATTAAGAGAAAGGGAAAAAGGCGTGATTTTACCCTCATGCGCCTAAAGAAGTTTCACTTCAAAAAATACCGACAAACACACATACATACAAAAATCACTACCCTCCTACTGAAGTTGCGTAAAAATCCATAAGTCACGAGCATTTAAACCGACATTTTCTTCTTATTTTATGTAAGTAACTGTCTGACCCTGTTAGGACTTAACTAAATGTAAATTTAGTTATTCCGGCCTTAGTCTTGCTTAGTGATGGGCCAACTCAGGAGAATCATTCGATTTAACTCGCTTTGAAATTCACGTAACTCGAGTTGAACTCGAGGTAAATGGATGAAACTGAGTACATCATTCGTATCGTGTTGCCAGTTTAAGTTTCTAGCTACATATCAAAATAAAAAAACACGCTTTCTACACTCAGAGTCCCACACTAGGATTTTCTTCTGTGTCGTGGCTGCCATGGACACACAAAAGACGAATACACAAACACCCAGACCCTGACCATGAATCTAAACTCATCATTCAGATGCCTGTCTGGCCGGGAATCGAACCCGGGACCCATTGCGCGTCAGACCGAATCCATCATAAATACGTGCTGAGTTAATCATAATTAAATTGATTACCTAGAATTTAAATAATTAATGATTTATTTATCGTAAAATGTTATTATCATAAAACTTGCAACGTATCAGTTTACAATAAAATTTAAACTCGAGTTTGATTTAAACTTTTTTTTTTTAATTTAATTTTTTTAAGGAATTCAACTCTTTGCCAGGTGGTAGAAGCAGTGTTCGACCAGGAAGGTACCACCGCCACACTCATTTCTGGCGTACAACAAATCTTGCGTTTCCTGTAAGAGTGTGGTTGCCATCTCATTTTTATATGAGACAGTCATCTTGGACATGAGACAAGCATCCTTGGGACGCAACGCATCGGTTATTGACTTATTATATATAACCCCTATTCTAGATGAAGTTGCTACCAGATCTACATGGGCGGCAACAACCACTTACCATCAGGTGGACTGCATGCTCGTTGGCTACTTCAATCGATAAGAAAAAAGTCGAGTTAATTCGAGTTAAGCCCAATTCGAGTTAATTCGAGTTAAGCACAACTCGAGTTAATTCGAGTTAAGCACAACTCGAGTTAATTCGAGTTAGTTACTCGAGTTGTCGTCACTACTTGCTGCTCGGTTGAACAATTCGCGCTCACCGCTCAAGCCGTCCGGCCCGATTAGCATTGAAGAGCACTCATTAAAATCGCTTCAACTTAAACTATTTTCTATGGTAGTGTTCTAGAAATTTCCCGTATTTTGTGTGTGATACGAACAAAGAGCTGAGATAGCTGATTGGTTAAAACTAGGCCACAATCACACCACACACACTTCTACACTTCAGCTCCTCAGTAGGATCTTCTCCTGTATTGTTGGTGCCATGGACATACAAAGATAAATACACAAACTTCTAGACGCAGAAAAGAACGACCCTGTAGCTCCGAGATCAGAATAAGGCTACGACATCACCATGTCGTAAGAGGCGACTTGTCGTAAAAGGGGCTTACGGGGTTGCGGGTGGCTGGAATGGGTGGGCCAGGCGACCCAAAAAAGGACGGCGGTATGTGTGGTCGCATACCGTCGTACAGACTAGACGGAACGGTGGGCCCAGCCGCCCATCTGGGAGTAGCACGATGGAGCAAAGCGCTCAGATGATTCCGTTTGCGTTCCTTCGGAGATCCCGGGGTCCACTTTGTAACGCTGAGGACTGCCACCGGGGGGGTTTTAGTGCGGTAAAAATCCCATAGCTCTGCGTCGCTCCCACGGTGTCGGGTACCTTTTACAGGTTTCCCTCTCGAGAACAAAAAAAAGACCCAGAAAAGAAATCTAAATTCATCATTGAGACACCTGTCTGGCCGGGAATCGAACCCAGAACCCACTGCGTGTCAGACCGGTATGGTGACCGCTTCCCCATGAGGGTCGGCAATCGAGGGTTCGAGGTCCCAATCCTAAGCACACATTAATTTGTCTAAAAATGTGCGTATTAGAAATAAATTATTAGAGCTTTAAGTTGAAAAAAATCTTTAGGAATCTTACATACCCGGGAATTCATGAAAAAGAACAGTTCTCAAAAATGTGTGAAATCTCCCATCTCGCACTTAGCCAGCGCGGTGGACTATGGTTTAAAACTCTCACATCTATACTAATATTGCTGAAGCTGAAGAGTTTGTTTGTTTGTTTGAACGCGCTAATCTCAGGAACTACTGGTTCAAATTGAAAAGTTATTTTTGTGTTGAATAGACCATTTATCGAGGAAGGCTTTAGGCTACATATGTATATATCCCTACTAATATTATAAATGCGAAAGTAACTCTGTCTGTCTGTCTGTCTGTCTGTCTGTCTGTCTGTTACTCTTTCACGGCAAAACTACTGAACCGATTTTTATAAAATTGTGTACACAGATAGTGGTGACCTTGGGATCCATTATAGGCTACTTTTTATTTCAAAAAATGGGTTGAAAATGTTAAAATCGAGCATAAATGTTTGTATGGTAGTTCGTTTTTGACTAAGAGCTGTACTATTATCTACGTCAAGGGGTATCATATATTTGATTAAAAACTTATGTGAATAATAAAACATTAAAAAATATTGATTTTGAGTCGACAACATATATCCGTAAAACTCGGTATGTCGTGAATTTTGTTAAATTCCAATGCAAATGACAATCTCCATATTGGGTTTTGACATAGAGGTGTACTAATAATTCCGTCAAGGGGTATGATAGATTTGATTAAAAACTTATGTGAACAATTGAACATTAAAAAATATTGATTTTGAATCGACAACATATATCCGTAAAACTCGGTATGTCGCGAATTTTGTTAAATTCCAATGCAAATAACAATCGCCATATTGGCCATTTCGCCTGGACGTCATCGTGAGTTCGTTCAGAAATCCCTACTAATATTATAAATGCGAAAGTAACTCTGTCTGTCTGTCTGTCTGTCTGTCTGTCTGTCTGTTACTCTTTCACGGCAAAACTACTGAACCGATTTTTATAAAATTGTGTACACAGATAGTGGTGACCTTGGGATCCATTATAGGCTACTTTTTATTTCAAAAAATGGGTTGAAAATGTTAAAATCGAGCATAAATGTTTGTATGGTAGTTCGTTTTTGACTAAGAGCTGTACTATTATCTACGTCAAGGGGTATCATATATTTGATTAAAAACTTATGTGAATAATAAAACATTAAAAAATATTGATTTTGAGTCGACAACATATATCCGTAAAACTCGGTATGTCGTGAATTTTGTTAAATTCCAATGCAAATGACAATCTCCATATTGGGTTTTGACATAGAGGTGTACTAATAATTCCGTCAAGGGGTATGATAGATTTGATTAAAAACTTATGTGAACAATTGAACATTAAAAAATATTGATTTTGAATCGACAACATATATCCGTAAAACTCGGTATGTCGCGAATTTTGTTAAATTCCAATGCAAATAACAATCGCCATATTGGCCATTTCGCCTGGACGTCATCGTGAGTTCGTTCAGAAATAATACATATAAATTGGTAACAATTAATTATCATTCAAATAGATGTGATATAAATTTGATTTAATTTACCCATAATATGGGTTTATAATATGAAAATGTATTTATAATGCGAAAGATACGATTATAATTACGAGGGATTCCCGATGAGTTAAATATTAGGTATACTTGCGCCATCTATCACTGTTCTGTTGAATTACGTTGAATGAACATTTGATAGATGGCGTTATCTACAATACAACTTCGAAGTAATATCGATAAATTAAATGTTTATGTTGAATTACTTATAATTCCGTCAAGGGCTAAGAAACACTGGTTTGCACACTTAAATATAAAATAAATCCACGATAGCATATTTATATCTCTTAAGGTTAACTCACAATAATTATTTTTATGTTCCATATTTTAACTAAAAATAATACGTTATTTTCGAGTCTGTTGTCTTTTGTTCAGTATTAATCCTTATGTCGTCGTCAACCCATTATTGTCCCACTGCTGGGCACGGGTCTTCTCTCAGAATGAGAGAGTTTTAGGTCATAGTCCACCACGCTGGCTAAGTGCGAATTGGCGGACTTCTTGTGGAATCCTTAGGTAAATAAATGCATTCGTTAGTTTCGTAATTTTAATAAAGATCAAAATTGTCTTTTACACTGTATGCATCAAATAAATACGTTTAAAGTTATTAGAGATATCAAATTATATAACTTCCTTCAAAGGGTACGATAATAAAATTCCGTCAAGGGGCAAGAACTTGATTGAAAACTTATCTCAATAATAAAACATTAAAAAATATTGATTTTGAGTCGACAACATATATCTGTAAAACTCGGTATATCGCGACTTTTGTTTATCGCCATATTAGCCATTTTGCCCTGATGTCATCCTGATCCTTAGTTCATTATGAAATAATAGATACCTATAAATCGATAACAATTAATTATCATACAAATAAATGTGATATAAATTTGATTTAATTTACCCACAATATAAAATTACGAGGAATTACCGATGAGTTATATATTAGGTATACTTGCGCCATCTATCCACTACTATGTTGAATTACATTGAATGCGATAGGTGGCATTATTTACAAAACAACTACGAAGTCTATCGATAAATTAAATATTGATGTTGAATACTAATAATTGCGTCAAGGGCTACGAAACACTGGATTGCAACCTTAAATATAAAATCATTTCGCGATAGTATATCTCTATAACTTATGGTTAAGTCACAATATTTTTTTTAAGTTCCATATTTCAACTAAAAATATTACGTTAATTTCGAGTGTGTTTTCTTCTGTTCGGTATTAATCCTTATATAAATAAATGCATTCGTTAGCTTTTACACTATATGCATCAAATAAATACTTTTAAAGATATTAGAGATTTAAAATAATAAAGATGTGTCTCTCGGCAGGGGTAGGTAACCAACCGTCTCGCTCGCGCATGCTAATACATGCCGGCCGCCGATGCGTGTGCATTATTAGAGTAATGTGACCACTTGATAGTGTCCAGTGTTGAGTAGGACACGAATGTTAAATAAGTTTGTAAGAGTAGCGTCTGTTTGTACTAGACCAGTACAAACATTGCACTTCACCCTGCAGCATCACCCTGAAAACTTTTAAACATACTGCGGAAATGTTAAAATCAATCTTTGTAATCGATGCGTTTTGGTTTAAATGTGGAGCAGGATTTGGTTTACAAGGTGCTTCTTGGTATTGTGTGACCACTAAGATTGTTAATTAATTCAAAGAAAGGCGGTTCACAATCGTATAATTTTAAAATTCTAATTCTAATTTGTCTAATTTTTAAAATATTTTTACATAACAATTATGATCCTAACCACAAATACATACTTTAAATTCATTTCTTCACTCTTTGTATGTCCGGGTAATCGCCTGAGCGGCTAAACTCATTTGGATAGGACTTGCACTATAGAAAAGGTTGTGGAATAACATAATTATATACTACTTTTTATCATATAATTTCAACGGGGTCGAGATTTGTGCGGGAAAAACTTTGCGATACACTCATTTTTACGCGGGCGAAGCCGCGGGTACAGCTAGTATATATATATATATATATATATATATATATATATATATATATATATATATATATATATATATATATATATATATATGTATATATTTAAATGATTTAGATTTAATTGTGACCATGATAATGTAAATTATTCTTGTAAATGTAATCTTGACTCTATTCAATTTAATTTAATGTAATTTCAATCTTGACTCTATCTAATTTATTTTAATGTACTTTTAATTTGACTCAATCTGAAAACAATAATAATTTTAACCTATTTTATATATTTAATTTTTTAATGTAATTTTTAATCGTACTGACATTGTAAATAACAAATCTGTCCTCCTTGACATTGCAATGCCCTAACGGGGTTATTCATGCACACATCAATAAATTTGTACCACCTAGTCCGCAAGCATGATGAGCAATAAATGATTATGATTATGATTATGATTAAACGCGAGTGAAACCGCGGGAACTGCTAGTATTGAAATAAGACCAGTGACCAATGGTAACGGGTAGACGACGAACTAGGCAGCAAACACGATCAATCAATCGAACGGAAAAAATCACAATTAAAAAAATTGGAAAATAACATTAAGTAATTCAATTCAATATTTACATGTAAGCTACAGACGGATTTACATTTTTTGTATTTAAAAAAGTTTTATGTTCTTGTCATCCTACGTTTTAGCCCAAACGTAATTCCGTCACTAAATTATTTCCAACGTTTGTTTTGTTTAACAAGGTCATTTAGTAGTATACCTACTTATTTATTTTTATAAACGCATATAAGAAACAATCTATGTGAGGGTGAATGAGCATGTGCAAGAAAATATCATCTAACTATTAACGATAACTATCTCTACCTTAAAACTGTTAAACTCTTCATATTTTCGGCACATCAGTTAAAAAACAGTAATCGATCTGCGACAACAGCCACACACCATCAGGCACTACATATTCGTTTCACACTTTAATTTGATCATAAAAAAACGTTGCTACAATTGTCACCACGATTAGATAATTCATTCTTAGCGGCCTTTTTGAGAAAGGCATTTTTTATTTTCCTAATTGGTGTTGCATTAAGCCGCGTTACTCCAACTGAGAGCGCGCGGAAAACTTGAAATGTTGCCAATTATTATTTCTAAATTTAAAAAAACACTTTAAAACATTGTGTAGTTAAAATTACATAATAATATTATTCAAAACCAATGATGATGTTTTATAAATGTGACTAGTTATTATATTTTATCAAAGGTTAATGACTCATTATAAATTTATTATAACTGTTAAACAAACACAATTTTTGAAAGGGTTAAATGTATTTATTACATCACGTTCTTGGCGAGTTATTCAACTCAACTTAAATTTCCCCAAAAATCGGACAGGGTCATTACCTGGCAACTCAGACATTCAATTTGACTTTGTAGTTGGAGTGTTTAGAGTATCCCTCTAATTGTTTTCATCCTGCCCTCCCGTGTCCTTGACGAATTAAGATTAAAAAACTTTCTAGCACCTACTGGAAACTTCCGGCTGAACTAGAAAATTACTTTCAAACGTTTGACAATTACGCGAATAGAAACTTATTTTGGAATTATTGCCAACTGTAATTAATCTTGAATTTGGAATCGTGTTCCAAATTTGAATCGCATTTGTTTGTGGCTAAAATGAACAACCATAGACAAAGTTACTTGAACCAGAGATTATTTATGGTATTTTCGTAAGTTTCGCAATATATTCTGGTACAATTTATTAGCTTAACTTTGTTGAAATGTGTGTTTAATCTTTTACTTATAAATTAAGACACGCTATTCACTTATCGCTAGGCGTTACTTACTTTAGTTACTATTATAACGAATGTTATAATGTTATTTGATTGATTTGAAGATTCGCTACTAATGCGAATATCCCTTACCGACATTCGCGAATACGAATGTTCGAGAAAGGCGCCACACTTTTATATGAGGCGACCATAATAGTCCTCGGGAGCAGTAACGCATCTGTAATTGACTTCAGATAGGACCTATGTTCTGTATGAAGTTGATTACAGATGTCCATGGGCGGCAGTGGCCATTTACCATCAGGTGGACTGAATGCTCGTTTGCTACTGCAATCAGATAAAAAAGGCATCCTTTTCGGTCGACTACAGTTCAATTTCAATTTGGATAGATCTGGTGATCTTTTTGCATAGCACTGCAATTCAATATTCGTATAATCGCAACTCGCACAATTCTTGCGAATGAAAATGAGAATGCGAATATTTTAAAAGCATGAATATATTCGCGAATCCAAATTCGAATATTCGTTACATTACACTACCTAATATAAATATAACCTTTTTAATTTTATAAATGAGAAAGATTGTAGGTACGTGTGAAATTCGCTGAAATTTCCAAACACAAAGTTTATGGCCTAGTTCAAAACATACCGTGATGAACATAACCGAAGCGGATGAAGCCAAGGAATAACGTATGAATATATGAATCCTTTCAGCCCACCTTAGCTGTCTAGCATTTCTTAATAGGTTTAAAACTGGCAAGAAGTAAGGAGCGAGAATCATTAACATTCTTAATGGCGGCGGTAATGAGACGCGACTCGCTTTGTTTAATGTAGGTAGTTTGAGTGAGTTGTAACTGCGTTTAATGTGGGATGGTACTTTTGTGAAGAGTACTGAAGGAGCGTGTGATGTGGTCATTACCGTCCATGGTCATATCGCTGATTTAATTGAGTACCCAACAAATGAACTGAAAACAATACAAAATGATCCGGGGCGTTCCATTAGTTTGGTTGGTTCTTTAAAGTTATGTTGTTGAGAAACACACACGCTTTCTACACTCATAGCCCCACGCTAGAATTTCCTCCAGTGTCGTGGGTACACAAGACGAATATACAAACACTCTAGGTGTACCCAGAATATGAATCTAAACTCATCATTCAGATACCTGTCTGGCTGGGAATCGAACCCGGGTACCATTTCGCATCAGACCGGTATAGTAACCGGTCCGCCACACGGGTCGAGATAGTAACGCGTTCGTAGCCAAACTGTGAAGAATCTTATCCGCATTTGCGTACAGTTTTCCATGGATAACAGTCATCTACCATAAAATGGATAGCTAATGTAGTACTTTAATATCAGAAAAAGTTTTTTTATTTTTTATTTTACTGAAGTAGCAAACGAGCATGCAGTCCACATGATGGTAAGTGGTCACTGCCACCCATGGACATCTGTAATCAACTTCATACAGAACATGGGTTCTATCTGAAGTCAATCACAGATGTGTTGCTACTCCCGAGGACTAAGATGGTCGCCTCATATAAAAGTGTACCGGCAACCACACCCATCGAAACGCAAGAAATGCTCCACGCTAAAAATAGGTGTAGCCGTGGTACATCCCTGGTCGAACTACACTGGTTCTACCACCTGTAAAAAGTTATCAAAAAAAAGCTTGCGTGCGTACAAAGTACACATGTCAGAAGTGAAACTTCTTTGGCGAACTAATTTATAAATCTTGTTTATATTTATACAAATCTAAAACTTTAAATTTCCAAGATTAAGAGGAAGGGAAAAAGGCGTGATACGACGTTCGCTCTGTCTCACTTTTTCTCTCAATCTTTCTCACTCGCTTGCTCCCTACTCTCACTCCACGGCTAGTTGCTCATGCTACGTTCGCCCTGTCTTACTCTCTCTCAATCGGTCTCGATCACTCTCTCTCTCTTTTCCGACACTTCCGTTGCATACCGGCGTGACGTTTCATCTGTAAAAATTTTACCCTCATGCGCCTAAAGAAGTTTCACTTCAAAAATCTACATAAAATCAGAAAACCGCAGTAAAGCCTGGAAACTCCACAGATATAAATATCTCATTACCATAGCCCATTAACACTCGTAATGTCTAGAACAGAAGCTGCCTCCGAGTTGCAAGTTGCAAGTTTAAAACAATTAAACAATGTTGAGAATAAAATTAATTGTTCTTGCTTTACAGTTGTATTGTGAAAATTCACGAAGATAACTTCTACCTTCGTCACATCTTATATATCGTCATCATTGTCCCACTGCTGGGCACGGGTCTTCTCTCGGAATGAGTTTTAGGCCATAGTCCACCGCGCTGGGTAAGTGCGAATTGGTGGACTTCACATACCTCCCAGAACTTTTAATTTTTTAAATTACTCTCGGGTGCGTAGATTTCGTCACAACTTATATATATCGTCATCATTGTCCCACTGCTGGGCACGGGTCTTCTCGGTATGAGAGTTTTAGGCCATAGTCCACCGCGCTAGCTAAGTGCGAATTGGTGGACTTCACACACCTCCCAGAACTTTTAATTTTTTTAAAGTACTCTCGGGTGCGTAAGTTTCGACGACGTTTTCCTTAACCGAAAAATTGTGATAATTAATTTCTAATACGCACATAATTTTAGAAAAATCTGTGGTTTTGAACCTTGGATCTCCCGATCGAGAGGGTAAGATTCAACCATAGGCTATCACTGCTCAAGACTAATTTTATTTATGGTTTATGTTACATTGTTACTGTAGAATTTTTTGTAGTGGTTGTTTGTCCTCGCCTGCATCATCTTAAAGTATACCTACTAGCTTATTCTCGCGGCTATGTCTACGTTTGATCGCGTTTACCACGATACTTTGTATCCATTATGTTAATTTGGGCCATAATCAATTCATGTGCCAAACAGCGAAATCCGTCGATAATTTCTGCGTGAATGAGTTACGAACATACCTACATACATCCTAACGAACATTCGCATATTATAATACCAGCGTTTACGAGCGGCTTCTCTCGCATTAAATCCTAGATTTTCAAATTTTGGTAAACATTTATATTGACTATAATATTGAAGTTTACTTCTTAAGAATCGATTTGCATATATAAGGGTTCGGTATAAGAAAAATATGACGAATAAAATCTACTGATGAATGACCTCAATACGTTTTTTTAATGAGTATAACGCCATCTAGTTAAAACTTTAGAACTATTTTATCAGTACGCGTGGATGGTATACATAGGTTTCGTTACATTTTATAAAAAAACTCAATGGTATGGTAAGTAATGTAAATACTCTGAAAATACGTACAATATTCATAGTATAATACGTACTTATATATAAGATATTTTTCATAATGAACCATGTATTGGTATTATTTATATCTTTATTGTGGGAGCATTGCGCCATCTATTTTAAATGCGAGTAAAATCCAGTCATGCGTCGGAGCTGTCACACACTCTCTTTTTATTTAATTATTTAAAAAAGTATCCTATGTTTTTTCTAATACTTCTAAGAATATGTTTTTTTTTTTATTTGACTGAAGTAGCAAACGAGCATGCAGTCCACCTGATGGTAAGTGGTCACTGCCGCCCATGGACATCTGTAATCAATTTCATACAGAACATGGGTTCCATCTGAAGTCAATCACAGATGCGTCGCTACTCCCGAGGACTATGATGGTCGCCTCATGTGAAAGTGTGCCGGCAACCACACCCTTCTATCGAAACGCAAGAACTGCTTCACGCTAGAAATAGGTGTGGCGGTGGTACTTCCCCGGTCGAACTACACTGGTTCTACCACCTATAGTGTATATGTGTACAAAGGTTCATGATAAATGGTTGAATAGTTTTGGCGTGAAAGCGCAACATACAAACTTACACTTTCATTTTTAATATTAGTAAGGATTAACAAAAAGATCATTATTTCTATATAAATATACTAGCTGTACCCGCGGCTACGCCCGCGAGCAAATCAATGTATCGCAAAGTTTTTCCCGCGCATATATCCACTCAGTGGGAATTCTACGATAAAAGTAGTCTACATGTTGTTCCATAACATTTTCTATAGTAAAAAAACCCGTAAAAATCAGTTTAGCCGGTCAAGGATTACCCGGACAAACACAGAGTGAAAAAACGAATTTTAAGTGTTTATTTGTGGGTAGGTGCATATTGTTATGTAAAATGTTATGAAAATAAGACGAATCAGAATACCGTGAACCCCTTTTTTGAACCAATTTACAGTCTTAGTGGTCACACTAACAATATCGGAATACATCTTTTCAAACAACGCCTCCACATTTAAACCAAAGCGCATCGATTATAAAGATGGATTTTAACTTTTATAAATTGAAAAATACTATTTTAAGTAATTTGGTTAAATTTCTGAGTAAGATTACATATAGGTGAACCTACTTTTAACATTAATTTGACAACCTTGACGACCCGCGTTGCGGAGCAGCTACCACACCCGGTTTGATTCCCGGCCAGACAGGAATCTAAATAGATTCATGTTCTGGGTCTGGGTTTTTCTATATACGTCTTGTGTGTCCATGGTACCCACAACACAGGAAAAAGTCCTAATGTGGGGCCTATTGTAGAAATTAAAATTGTTGAAATTTTCTATTTTATTGAGTGTAGAAAGCGTATTTTTATTTAAAAAAAAGTTTGTGTGGAGGAGTACCGGGAGGCGGGTTGAAGGAATCTAAAAATTTTGTTGGATAATGTCTTCGATCTCGATGGCTGTATCTACAGAATCTTCATCCCAAATAGTCAAATAACAATCCCGCATTGAATTTCCAGTATTCCTTTGATTTGAAATATTAAAAATGTTAGAGAAATCGTTGCTACAAATCTTGAGTGGACGCTCAAAGGTGGAATAGGCAGACATTATGACCGCTTTTTATAAGTGTGGCCGCAACCCTGGACGACGCCACGGCAATAGCTATTATTCTATCAGATCTTATATTTTTCGCTAATAGTAAATTTATTAAAAACGTTTTACCCGTGCCTCCTAGTGCCTAACTAAAACTAAAAATCTAATGACAGTATCAATGATACGTAAACTAATTTTGGTTCTACTAACATTTAAGCGGCGCTCAGGTATGTTTATAGTTTATCTTTATTAAGCAATGTTTGTCTTATATTTAAATTTGAATTTGTCGGCAAAGTAAATCCAAATTATTTTGTACTTTTACCTGACAGAGGTTAAACCTCTATTAATTTCATATAAACTTTGTGACACATTGATTCCCAGGCGGGCGAAAGCTTTGCATTTTCGATACTAAATAATATTTAAAAATGAGGTGGTTATTAAAAAAATAATACTAAAATTAGTTTTTATGAAAACTACAGATTATAATAATAATAATAATAATGTACGATAAGACATAATACATAATGACGATAAGACAACTGGATTCGAACCCCAGACCTCGCGTTTCTAATCCGCCCGACTTGGCACCACAAGGTTATCACGATTTTAATAACAGATGCGAAATTCACATACTTATGAGTTAAGAACATCATCTATTTTGGCTTATTTTGACACACTTTGTTATTCTAAAATTAATTTTAAATATGTTGTTATTTAAACGCATGTTTTCTATAACATTATTTATTACTTAACATACCTATCATAAATATAAAAAGAACAATAATGTTGACCTTGCTTGTTCATTTGTTATTAGAGCCAAATGTTCATCAACCATGCTTCAATATTCATAAATGCAATTATTTATCACAAAAGTTGCAAAAGCTTCTTTGTAATAATAATTCATGATATAATTGTTATATCTTATTTAGATACTGATCAACTTATTAATGTTAGATTTTGCTTAAAAGACTATCAATTGTATTTTGTCCTTAATATTTATTTTCGCAAAAAATGTACGGGTGTGGTCAATAACATAACTTTATTTATGCAATAATAGTTAAGAAACTATTTATGTAACATGAACATGGAGTGACAAATGGAGTCGATAATTTTATTTTGAAACAAAGTTAAAACATTTTATCGCCTTTGAATTATTGGATTCGAATAACTATTTTACTTTAATAGTATGACGCGCTATCTGCTATCAATTGGGAATCTCTGTACTCTAAGAGCGATTTTACATTAGGTCGCAAGCTGCGCGGCCGCAGCGCGTCAACGGATGCTTTTTTATTATTGAAATATTTCATAAATTCATAAATTAAATTAAAAATCAATTTGAATTACATCTATTTTTATGATAATTGATAGTTACAAATTTATACGTATTATTTTTGAATTAATTTAGAATGACATCCGGGCGGCCATTATGGCTGCTGTCATGTCACACTACTGTCATGTTACACATATTTACATTTGAATTTAACAAAATACGCGACAATCCAAATTTTACGGATATATGTTGTCGACTCGAAATCAATGTTTTTTTATGTTTTATTTTTTAGATAAGGTTTCAACTAAGTCTATCATACCCCTTGACGGACTTGTCAATATGGGACTTTGTCAAAAACGAACTTCCATACAAACATTTATGCTCGATTTTAACGCTTTCAACCCATTTTTTTCGATAAAAAGCAGCCTATGTCCTTTCTCGAGGTCAACACTATCTGTGTGCCCAATTTCATAAAGATCGGTTCAGTTGTTTAGGCGTGAATAAGTAGCAGACAGACAGACAGACAGACAGACAGACAGAGTTACTTTCACATTTATAATATTAGTAGGGATTCCATGATTGTAGTACCTATTTATTTTTCTCTACTCGGAATTACCGGACGGCGTAATACAGGTTTATGTTTTGTACAAATTAATTTATGCCGCGTCGTAATTTAGAGAAAAAATAATATAACTTGTAAATGTGCTTTGTGAAGGGTTGTAAGTACCGTCGTATATCATTACCGTCACTCATTAGTATGGTAATTTATCTCGCAAAAGTTACACTCACGAGTTCTTGCAACTTTGAAACAATTAGGCGGAGAAACGTTGGAACGAGACGAATTGAAAACAAAATACATTATATATTCACAAGTTTGACTGAAAAATTACATAAGACATTTTCGAATTTGATTATTTAATTTTATTTGGGTTATGTTAAAGATTGCAGTAGAAAAACGCTTTTTACACTTACGCTTTCTACACTCATAGCCCCACAGTAGGATTTTCTCCTGTGTCGTGGGTACCATGGACACACACAAGACGAATACACAAACACCCAGACCCAGAACAGGAATCTAAACTCATCATTCAGATACCTGTCCGGCCGGGAATCGAACCCGCGACCCATTGCGCGTCAAACCGGTATGGTAACCGCTGCGCCACGCGGGTCGTCAAAAGAAGTCCACCTAATGGTAAGTGTCAAAGCCGCCCATGGAAATCTGTAAGCAATTCCATATAGAACATAGGTTCTATCTGAAGTTAATCACAGATGCGTTGCTACCTACTCCCGAGGACTAATATAGTCGTAGCGTGAAGGATTTCTTGCGTTTCGATGGAAGGGTGTGGTTGCCGACACTCTTTTGTATGAGGCGACTATCTTAGTCCTCGGAAATAGCAACGGATATGTGATGGACTAATATAGTCTTCATAATTAACCATGCGCCGGTTATAATGTCTAAAATCTAAATACACAATACATAAAAATTTACAACAAAAATGGACGAAAAATACTTTAATGAATCGCTGAAACTATAACACTGATTGCAAAAAATGTATAAGATTATAATAATCTTAAATCAGCAGTAGCTTCTGTTATCGTTGTCTCAAACAGGAATTCATTTTACAAAAACTGACAGCCGAATCAAGTGACATTTTGGCGAACCTTTACGAAACAGATACTATACAACATGACGTCACACTAGTATATTGTAGTTGATAATTTCGCGCATCGTCAATGTGGCGCCGTGGCTTAGTTGGTTAAAGCGCCTGTCTAGTAAACAGGAGATCGGGGGTTCGAATCCCCCCGGGGCCTATCTAGCACACACACTTGTGCATTAATTTTTATGTATTATCTATTTTTTTATAATTTTTTATACTTATTTCTACCGATGAGCTACTTAAATTTTGACTAACGCCAAAACTAAAAAGCAAAAAGGAAACTATTAAAAAGAGTACTTATAATAACGGAATTAAAAATAAAATTAAATAATACGGAATACGCGCATATTGCTTATTATACTTTTGTATAATATTATAAATTATTTTTAGGATGGTTGGATGTTTAAAACTAGGTCAATGCAAAAAAGCTAAACGGATTTAAATAAAGTTTTGCTCAGAGATAGAGATTAGGGTGTAGAATAGTAAATTGTATGTTGTTCCTCTTGTTATTGTTTTACTTATTTTTAAGTTTATCTTGTATCACATACATCGTGAATAAATATGTTTTTTTTATTTCTTTCTTTCTTTCCTCTTTCTTCTAAATAGGCTTATACATTTCTATTCAATTCATCACGGAAAGATAGGTATACGTTTTTTTATCTGATTAAAGTAGCAAACGAGCATGCAGTCCACTTCATAGTAAGTCGTCACTAACACGTGTTGTCATCTGTCTAAAGCTCTATACAGAACAAGTTCTGTCTGAAGTAGATTACTTAAGTGCTCCTCCCGACTAAGAAGGTTGCCTAATCGAAAGTAAACGGGATGTCAAACTCTTCCATCAAAACGCAAGATCTACTTCACGGTAGAAATAGATAGAGCAGTGGTATTTTCTGTAATAAAAAATAGAGTACCTAACTGTACTTTATAGAAAAACATATTTTAAAACTGTCGAAAACAATGCGTGTTGGCTAAAACAAAGAAAATGCTCTATTCTCTCAGACTAAAGTGACCTCATGTCAAATTTTGCGCAACATTCATATTAAAGTAGAGGTAACCCTGCATTGTGAGATATTTTTCCATAAATATCCAGCTTAATATATTATTTTTTTTATATTTAATTGTAAATCCTTAAATAATGCCATATCTATAATAAAATACCATACCTATAATAATAAAAACCAGTACCTATAGAATTATAAGGTAGGGAGAGGGTAGGTTTTCAAGATAGAACCAGAGTAGTTCGACCGGTGAAGTACCACCGCCACAATGAGGCGATCATCATAGTCCTCCAGAGTAGCAACGCATCCGTGATCGACTTCAGATAGAGTCTATGTTCTATTTGAAGTTGCTTACAGGTGTCCATGGGCGGCAGTGACCACTTACCATCAGATGGACTGCACGCTCGTGTGCTACTTCAATCAGATAAAAAAAAAGAAAAATGGGAATGGCAACGGGAAAATGGAATTAATGAAAAGATTACGTACAGCTATTGTTTTATTCCTACACCTAAAACCTAAAACGGGTAGGTATAATGAGAATCATTTATCTAAAAGTTGGCCGCCCTATCTCAGAAAGCACTCGAGAGCTCATGTTCTAAACATTTCAACCCCTTGTATCAAGGGCGACTTGACCTATAACCGCTTCGCTGTGTAAAGGACATACGTTTACAATTGTGAATTTAATTAAACGAACTAACGCATTACTGTGTGCGTGTAAGACACAAGTGAATAGTATGTAGGTATAACTACTAATAGAGCAGTGATAGCCTAATGGTTAAAACTTGCCCCCTCAATCGGGAGGTCCGAGGTGCGAACCCAGACTCACCACTGATTTATGTGCGTATTAGAAATTAATTATCACTGCTTTTCGGTGAAGGAAAACATCGTGAGTAAACCTACACACCCGAGAGTTCTTAAAAAAAAGTTCTCGGAGGTGTGTGAAGTCCACCAATTCGCACTTGGCCAGCGCTATGCCCTAAATTCTCTCATTCTGAGAGAAGTGCCCAGCAGTGGGCCAATAATGGGTGAATGACAGAGATAACTACTAATAACATTATGAATTATAAAAACAAACAATCCGACCCCTTAAAAGCAATTGATTGCTTTTAGTTTCCGATGTTTATAAGAAGTCTGTTTTTATCACTACATAGTATAAAACAAAGTCGCTTCTCGCTGCCTGTCTCTACGTATGCTTAGATCTTTAAAACCACGTTACGGATTTTAATGTATTTTTATATATAGAGTGATTAAAGAGGAAGGACTTTTTTTGGACTTTGCCTTCACTATCATCATAAAAATGTTAAAATAAAATTTCTAAGCGGTCCATTTATTAGCTATCTTGTGTGTATCAACTATCAACTATCAACACCTTGTTATGATAAAAAAAAATATATCTACCTCCCTTTTCTCTGACCGAAGGCGGCATGTTTAAAATTATATTATGTACTCTGACAACTGAGGCGATTCCAATGATCATCATACTTCATACTAATATTATAAAGGGGCAAGTTTGTGAGTGTGTATGTTTGTTACTTCTTCACATCTAAAACTTAGTAGGGAGTTAGCTGACACTCTGGATTAACATATAGGCTACCTTTTACTGTGGGAAAATATCTTATTCCCACTGGAGAATCAATACATAGATTATTTTTCCGCGGGCGAAGCTGCAGGGTTCAGGTAGTATGTCATTTTAGAATCTGTCTAGCCGTTTAGGCTATAACGCGTGCCTAGTTAATGGACATACATACATGACCTCAAAAAATATAGTTCTCTTTCTGGTTAGCGTAAGCGCGTAAATAGGAGTCCCTATGTCTGAAAAGTTCACAAGTCCTTGAGCCACTGGCGAATTTATAACTCTTTATAATGCAAATTTTGCGCTTTAGTAATGTAAGTACCCACTTAGAATTAAAAATTAAAATTTTGTCCCTTTTAAACATAATCTATTTTATAATATGTAAGTAGCACAAGCATCTGTAATGAAATCCTGCCTAAAATTAGCTAAATTGGTATTGCTACCCCTTTTTTTGTTCTCGAGGGGAAACCTTCAAAAGGTACCCGACGCCCGGGGAAAAACGCAGACTTATGTAGGATTTTTACCGCACTAAACACTCCTCGCCGCTACATAAAGGACTCCGGGATCTCCAAAGGAACGCAACCGGAATCCTCTGAGCATGTTGCCTTATCGGGTTCCTCCCAGATGGGCATCTGGGCCCACCACTCCGTATAGTCTGTACGACGGTATACGACCAGATATACCGTCGACCTTCCTGGGATTGCCTGGCTGGAGACGATGGCGTTGCTACCCTTAAGATCTTAAATCAAGACCGCGTAAACAACTATTTTGCCGCTCAGTTAAGGTGGTTCAATAAATCCTCGGAAGTAGCAACGCATCTCTAGCCAATCTCGAACAAGACTAATCTTAGCTATAGTTGATTACAGGTACCACAAAACCAGGAAGACTGCAAGTTTGTTTGTTGTTCATATTATACTAGTTGACCCGGCGAACTTCGTTCCACCTAAAAGTCAAAAATCTAAAATTATCAGTGTTTCTCCACTATATTATACATGTATTATACATAAAAACCTTCCTCTTAAATCACTTTATCTATTAAAAAAACTGCATTAATCCGTAGCGTAGTTTAAAGATCTAAGCATACATAGAGACGGACAGCGGAAAATGACTTATATAATTATATTAATGGCAAATGGCAATGGGCATTCCCAAACGGACGTTAAAATTGCGGACCCTTGGTAGAGTCGGTCTGAATTATGGCACCCGTAATTTCTGCCGCTCAAAGCATAGATATGATTGTTGTTCTATTTACAAGCAAGATCCTAGAATTACTTACATTACATTGTGGATGCGTTCATAGGTGAACGTGCATCCGAATGCATTCTCCTAGAGCGGTGTAAAGGTAACGTTACATTGTTGAAATGCAGTATGTGGAAGTGTAATGTAATGTAACCATCGCATGCCGCTTTGTGATTCCTGTATCGCTACGTTGTTCAAATTTCATCTTAAAATATGCTTGGTGATACTGAAAGCGAAGATATACATATTTAGGTAAAGGTAACACAGACCAGCAGTAGACTAGTGATAGCCTAATACGTTAAAACTTGCTCTCTCGTTCGGGAGTTCCAAAATTTAAATCCCAGGAACGCACCATTGATTTTTCTAAAATAATGTGCGTGCCTATTAGAAATTAATTATAAGTGGAAAAACCCTATGCCAGATGCATAGGGTTTTCTAAAAAAACTTGCTACAATTTGTAATATACCAACTTCGCACTTAGCGCGATAGACTGTGGCATTAAACTTTCTTTCTGTAAGGAGAACCGTTCCAAGCTGTTGAACAACATTGGGTTGATAACGAAGTCTTTCAAATAAACTGCATACTCTTTAGGTTCTTAAAATTTTAGTATAAACAAAGTAGATTAGAAATTAATTATCACTGCTTTTCGGCGAAGGAAAACATGGTAAGGAAACCTACACACCCGAGAGTTCTTAAAAAAAAGTTCTTGGAGGCGTGTGAAGTCCACCAATTCGCACTTGGCCATCGCAGTGGACTATGGCCTAAACTCTCATTCTGAGAGAAGACCCGTGCCCTGCAGTGGGACAATAATAGGTTGACGATACGATAGATTAGTTAGCACATCTTAAACTGTAGCTCAGTCTTTATCAAAGTCGTTGCAACTACGTAAGCGAGTACCTCAGCCATCGTGTGCCGGAGGGTATGTCTGTGCGATTAGATACTGCACGGATGTGCGGAAATTAGGTACAGTTCAAGGCTTTGCACTAATTCTGTTTGTACGATGTAATGAGATCGGGATTTGAGCAAGTGGGAATATTAATAGTCGAAGAATTTGTACTGTCCTTATTCAAATTACAATTATTTTCCATAGCTCTTGTTTGAGCTCGCGTCATCACATGCATCATCTGTTCACTCATACTTTTCAAATCCTCTGATGTTATACTAATGCGCGACAATGCGTCTGCAGCTATATTGTTGCACCCTTTCAAATACTCAATTAAAAAGTTATATTCGTCCAACTGTAATCTAAATTTTAATAATCGACTAGACGGGTTTCGCATACTAAATAAATAAACTAAAGGTCTGTGGTCTGTCTGTATTTTAAATTTTCGTCCATATAAGTAAGGTCTAAAATATTTAACGCTCCATACTATTGAAAGGAGTTCCTTTTCAATAGTAGGATAGTTCATTTCTGCTTTATTTAAACTACGACTAGCGTAGGCAATAGGACGACCATCACTGTTACTTAATACGGACCCGATTGCTATACCTGAAGCATCGGTTTGTAAAGTAAACATATTTTCTTCCGAGAAATCGGGATATTGAAGAACTGGCGGTTTTATTAATTTCTCTTTTAGATATAGAAAAGCATTTTCACATTCCTCTGTCCACACAAACGATACATTTTTGCAACATAGTTTATTTAATGGAAATGCGTACTCTGCGAAATTTTGAATAAATTTACGGTAATAATTTATAAAAGCTACGAAACGCTTAACATCTTGAGTACTTTGGGGTCTGGGATAATTTCGAACAACATCTGTCTTTGCTGGGTCTGGTAAAATACCTTTTTCCGAAACTATGTGACCTAGGTACAGTAATTCTTTCTGTAAAAACAAGCATTTAACTGGGTTTAATTTCAAATTTACTTTACGGAGTCTACCGAATACATCAAGTAAATTTCGATTATGCATACTCAAATTTCTACCAAAAACTACCAAATCGTCTTGGTATACCAAACATTTTTCATAGTTAAGACCCGACATAGCGACAGTCATCATACGCGAGAACGCATTTGGGCTGGTTTTAAGACCCATGGGTAATCTAGTCATCTGATACTGATTTTTAGTCGTTGTAAAGGAAGTATATGGTCTGCTATTTGGATGTAAATTGATTTGGTAAAACCCTTGGTATAGATCAAGGTGAGTGAAATAGACAGCACCTGATAATGAATCTAATATTTCCGTTATATTTGGAAGAGGAAATTTGTCATCCTGAATTTTCTCATTTAATTTTCGATAATCTATAACTATCCGCCATTTCTTCGTACCGCTGGATTCACTTCTTTTTGGAACTAGTAATAATGGACTAGACCAAGCACTTCTACTCTCCTCTATTATTCCATCATCGAACATACTCTTAACTTGCGTATCTATTTCTTTTTTCTGCGACTGGGGTAACCTATATGACTTTGTATATATTGGAGTAGTATGTGGTTTTAATTTAATACTCTCGTTATACAGGGGGGTGGTTGTTAATTTATCACCCGGTAGATGGAACACGTCGGGAAATTTTGCACAAATATTCTCTATGGATATTCTTTCCTCCTCATTCAAATTATTCAACCGGAGCATTGAAAATAATGTTTTAACCCTTTGAGAATTCATAGTTGGTTTACTGAAGTGACAAATATAATAATCACTAAGCTTTGATTTAATAAATGAGAATTGACTTAATTTTACATCGACATCCCGAGTATTTAAAATTTTTATGGGGATTTTTCCGTTATGTGGTTTTACAATGCTACTAGCTAAAAATACACCCTCACATAACTGCTGACATTCAATCACCAATTCGTCTAAAGTATTCGTATTTACAAAATGAATTGATTCACTTCGCGCTGGAACTGTCAAAAATGTGTTATTAGAAGTGCTACTCTCAAAGGACATAGTTATAATTTTCCCGCTCGTAGACGTTAACTGTATAATATTTAATTCGAAATTGACAATTGCATGAAATGATTTTAAGAAATCCTGACCCAAAATTCCATCCGTTTTAGAAGGTAATTGTTTGAATACATAAAATTTATGCTTAAAATATTCACCATTACAGTGTAAGTTAATATAAACGAACCCGTCAGATGTAATATAACCGCCTATGCCTTTTACACTAAGCTTCTCGTTATGGAAAGGAATGTTTAAACACGTTAGAGTGTCATATTTGATAGCCGATATCGAAGCGCCAGAATCAATGAGCCAAGAATGTCTACGCTGACCTATGTGAAACTCGATTTGGTTCAATGAATTACATGTACAAATAAAGTCAGGCTCGAAAAAAATGATTCAACGAATCTGTATGTGGGTTATCCGAGATATTGTCGGTGTCGTTTGTATTAATGTTTCCCGAATTCATAGTATTAATTTCATTTCGTGTACCGCGATTATGTATCGGGAGTGACCTACCTCTGTATCTACGCGAAAAGCGCGAGTTTCCTCTCACATAAGGCGCTCGAGAGCTGTACCCGTTGGATTGTTGTTGCGATGCGTAGCCACGTCCACGCGAAGCTGTAACGTAAAACCGTCCTTGGTTATTATATTGGCCTCGTCTTGCTGCGGAAACCCTGTTCGAAAGATTTCCCCTAAATGAGTTTTTAAAATTACGATGCATACCCATCACTTCTGCTGATAGAACTGAAGAAACCTCTTCGTCCTGAGCCGTCTGTATTGCATCTTTCAGGGATGAAAAGTTACGCGCGGCTATAACTAAACTTAACCTGCGATTTCGAAGGCCATCTGCGAAACGTCTTATAGCGTATTTTTCATTTAGCGGTTTTAAAATATCGTACGCTTTTTGATCTCCATCTGCTTGTGAAATAGTTAAGTCCACAAATAAATCAGTAATTTCCTTACCGAATTCAGCTACCGATTTTTCACGTTGCTGCGTCTGTTGTAGTTTATGTTGGATCGCTGTAGGAGCTTTCTGTGGAAGTAAAGTTTTTCGCATATCCTTTAACAAATCATCGACAGTATCATAATGAGGACATAATTTTAATTTTGCATTTTGCGACAATCTAGTTTTAAGTATAAATTTAACAAGTTTTTTCTGACATTCTGGGTTATCTAATATCGAACTGTAGTACTCTATACCTTCAATTAATTGCATAATACTATTAACATCCTCATTCATAATCGGTAAAAGGCTAAGAGCAACCTTTAATTCAAATACGTCCGACATTTTGGAAGAAGAGGACTGCTCCTCCCTTGTTTCCTCCATACACAAGTTTAAAATTTCACTATATAAAGTTTGAAATTCTTTATTAATTTTATTTATTAAAGATAAGTCCTTCGAATCCCCTAATTTCACTTTGGTGTTATGTATCTGTAAATAACAATTAAACTTATTAACTATACAATCGGCTTCTT
Organism: Spicauda simplicius; assembly: GCA_949699795.1. Taxonomy (NCBI): domain Eukaryota; kingdom Metazoa; phylum Arthropoda; class Insecta; order Lepidoptera; family Hesperiidae; genus Spicauda; species Spicauda simplicius. The sequence goes on along the minus strand of OX453079.1, from coordinate 1,396,143 downwards.
TTTTCTTAATTTGAATAATTTTTCCTACTCTTCGTCCCGGTCCAATTTTTATCAAATAACATCTAATACCTCTTAATTCGTTCAGAAATAATGTTAATTGTTCGGCCATAACAAATTAAATATACAAAAAGAAGTATGTTGTGTACCATGTTAAAGTCCGAGAAAAACAAAATGTCACTGCTTTTCACTTTAAAACACTGCTGTTAAACGTATTAAACGGTATTCTCCGGGGCGAGCTGATGACGGCGCAGGATGCTGCTGTACCGCGCCAGGGTGCGCTCATTCAGCCTCCTCTCGATGTGGTCGTCTTGACATTTTCTTAGAATTTTATATGCCCCCGCTAAGATGACCAGTACCAGGATTGCACATATAATTGTTAGAAGAATATTTGTCGTCTCGTGTTTCATCGATTGCTGGGCAGAAGCCGAGTTTTGTCCGCCAGCACCCGCAGTCTGGGCTATCACCATTTCTTCCTTTGTACTTGAGCCTCCCATTTTATACAATAATATTCTCCACCACGCTGGTCCACTCTCGATTCGATGATTAATACTAAACGTGTCTTATTTCTTCCGTTTATGGTTAAGGAATGCGCGTCGCATATCGAATTCGCGTTACCGGCAGGGTCGCCATGTAATGAGATCGGGATTTGGTAGGCGAGTGAAACACACGGAGTCTGGTATTGAACTGCATATAATTATTAAAGAGAGTACAGTCATACATCGTTACAGTTTATAATGTTCCACACTACAACGAGCCTCCGTGTGTATTCAACGTTCATTCTCTTGTTTTAATTGTTATTACACGGAACCTCAATGTAACATTAAATGTGATATTCTCATTTTTTGTGCTATGATTTATGTTGTATCATTTCACCGCCATTGAGTTAAGTAGAGAAAGCCAATAGGTATTGAGAGCGCCCTTTGAAGTTCCTCAGTGCCGGAATAAGCCAGCGCGGGGCCTATAGCAAATTCTATCTGGAGGCCAAAGGTTACCCTCAAGTTAGGATATTAAATAAAATAAAACTGTTACAAATAAACTTTTCTGGATTTAATGTGGATAAATTTAGAGATAATACTTTCTATATCGACTTCTATAAGCAAATCATCATCAAAGTGAGATTATTAAAATATACTTATATTTATTAAGAGTCGTGGTGTTTCCAACACCATAAATGTTACGGCATTAACATTAAAAGTTAGTAATACTGCTAATTTTTACATGACTTTGGTAATTGATAGACTTAAAAACGAGTCAAAACTATTAATTAATTAATTTTCTCTCTAGCTAAATTTCAGATAAGATTTGACGTGACGTTATCAAATTTATGATTTTCAGGATAGCAAAGATAGTCTACTAAATATGCTACACGCCTATCTAGCTAGCTATCTAGGGCTCTCTCTTTTACTGAACTGCAAGGCAAGATACTGGAGCTAACTTTCATTACCATGTAAAAAAAACATGATTGTAATAATATTAAAAAAATGAATATAAATAAGAAAAAAAGACAAACCCGCTGAGTTTCTTGCCGGATCTTCTCAGTTGAGGTCGTATTCCGATCCGGTGGTAGTGTAAGAAAAAAAATGTAACTGACAATTTGTAAGTGCCCCCGCAGGCCTATACAAAATAAAGACATTTCATTTCATTTCATTTCATTTCATTTCATTAGTATCTAAATTGATATTTTACGGCCCGACAGTTGAAGGACCGCGGGGCCCCTCAAGTCGCGGGGCTCGTAGCATTTGCTGCTCTTGCTATATGGCTTTAAGGCCTCAGAGGCCAAAGCCAACCTCTGGTGGTGTTTAATGGGTAGGCACGTAGGTCTCTCGTAAGTCCCACATAACCAATGCGGACGGTTTGGTATGCATGAGCATTCACCACCACCCTCCCCACATGGAGGGTTGCCCTTTCTCCTTTGTTTGGGCGAAAAAAAAGAAAAAAAGCTATATGGCTAATCCGGCACTGAAGTTTCTAAGTTTATTACAATAACAAATGAAAACGTTGTTAGTTCAAAGCATCACTCTTGAACCTGTTTCCAGGAAACAAAACTTCAGAGAAATATTAAGGTTAAGATCATTTAGCAAATAACCCCAGTGAGGATAAGGTTTAATTGAATCCGATAACTTTATGGACAGCTAAAGATTTTTAAAGATGTTTACTCGCACTAATGAATTCCAGCTAGCAGATATCAATACGCTTATAACCTCAAAAACGGGTGTCAAAACAGTAATGGCCTCAGCCTGTCCCAAATATAATTACTAAAATTTTATTATATCCTACGTAAGTCTATTAATGACCAGTGACGGCAAAATTCTCAGAAACTTGACCATTTTGCGCCATTCAATTCACAAGGGCCAACTCGCCCCGTTCTCCCTCCAAACGACATACCCGAATTCTTGTTTGTACTTAATTCAGGATTCCCAACTTAGGGGTTTTTTCCCCAAATTTAGGGGATAAATAAGTAGGATGGGGATTTTTTAGGGGTGTAATATTTTTAGAGGTACTTTCAGGGGATTTTATAACTTCAACATATACCTAGGTGTTTTTATCTCCCACCACGACGAAAAAAAAAGGTCCACGCACTACACCCGCGAAGACCTTTTTTTTTCATGGTGGGGGATTTTAGGGATTTTTAATGAAGGCTTTAGGGGAATACATATTTGAGACTTGGTAACCCTGACTTAATTACATATTTATTTTTCAAAATCATCATCTTCATCCTTTTCTATTAAAAGCAATAACTAGAAATAACCTTGCACATATTAATTTTAAACGCGTGTTGGTTTCAATTTTACAAATAACAGAGACAAACGACAATTTCATTCATTTCTATTCTCTTCTATCCTATAAATCACGTGACAATCGGATATCCAAACCCCGGATACGAGAACCCGAAGCATTTTTTGCTCCAAACGTAACATATTAGCAATAAATTAAAGATCGTCACAGATTGCGAGTTTTTCTTCCCGGAAAGAGCGTTGTGAAGTTTTTGCTACGACAGTTGTGGCGAAGTTTGGCAGGGATTTGCACTAAGCTGGTATTAAATCTTGGTTAACTTAAAATCCGTTGAAGTTTATAAAACTATTGTTTTTGAAGACAAATAAGACAATTATAATATGATATATTATAAATGTCTTAATGTTAACTGTATATTTAATGTTACTTATTTATCATACTATAATGTCTGTCCTTCATTAAATCTCTTTCTATTTTACATACACTTCCCACTTTTCATTCCTGTTGTTCTCTTTACCAATTCCACGCATAGGTTGTCTGGGAGAGATTGCTGCCTAGCGATAATAGACCAGAGTCGATAATTTTTAAAACCAATTAAAATCGTAGGATGTAGTAGGATGAAACTCATTAGAAAAGGAGGGGAATGTTATAGAAATGAAGGGAAAAATAATTTACGGGCGATCTGAGGTCGGGGAGGGGATGGGGGTGAGTTTTTAAGGGTAAAAAACGGTTTTTCTCGATTTTCGGCAAAACTAAAAGTCCTATCGAAAAAAGTCAAATGGCAAAGTTGTAGGTAATAAAAAGATCTAAAACTTTTGTATTTACACTTTTTTCACATAACCTCAAAATTTATGTGAAAAATTTAAAAAACCAAGTTTTTGGTTTTTTATTTTTATCATTTACAATTTTTTTTTTAACGAAATTTGGCGAAAACTTACCTTTTTATGTCCCAAATACGCTGTAATTTATTTGAATAAAAATATTTATTTTTTCACCTTATTTTGAATTAATATCGAAAAAACACCCTAATTTTCAATCGAAAACTCACCCGTCAAAATAACAGCTTTTTTCAAAAAGTTGGTATGTTTTCTATTCGTTGAAATTTCTACTTTTTGATAGTGAAAAAAAAATATATGTTACTAGTTAGTAAATCTTCTCAAAAAAAAACATCATTTACCTAATTTCAATCTTTAGGTTACGTTACGTTGAGCATACTATTTTTTAAAGAAAATATTACGATTTTTATATTTGAGTTGATTGATACAGACAAAAATTCGAATCTGCATAGGAAGGTAATTACTATATCTATTTTTGTCTGTATCAACCTACAATATACCTACAACTTTGCCATTTGACTTTTTTCGATAGGACTTTTAGTTTTGCCGGAAATCGAGAAAAACCCTTTTTTTACCCTTAAAGACTCACCCCCATCCCCTCCCCGACCTCAGATCGCCCGTAAATTATTTTTCCCTTCATTTCTATAATATTCCCCTCCTTTTCTAATGGGTTTCATCCTACTACGATTTTATTTCACTTTGTACTATTTTTAAAGGCTTCTACCCTGGTCTATAAGACCGTCTATTGCATACTACAGATCTACTTTGTATGTTATTGTTATTTTTGTATGTGTTTATAATGTGCAATAAAGAGTATTCTATTCTATATTATAAAGAGCATTCTATTCTATATATTTGGGGACAACATTGTGAAAAATGCTTTATAGTACTTTATGAAAAAAAATAACAAACGCACTAGTCGCCTCTACGATTTTCGAAATTTTCCCTCGATTTCTCTGAAATGTTTTCATTAGATCCTAGTTTCTTTATCATCCCTTAACATATATCCTGTCTAACAAAGAAATAATCATGAGAATCGGTTCATAAACTACGAAGTTATCCTAGAACACACATAAAAAAGATATATACAAGTATGGTTGAATTGAGAAACGAGGTCCTTTTTGATCTCAAACGGATCTTTTATACCTAATATTGAAGTTACACTTCTTTTGGCGCTTTCGACACACCGTCACGAAAAACCGACATATCTTAGTTTTCATATAATATTATCATTGAAAGATTTGTATACAAAGTCTTGAACAGAGGTTTGTAACATTTGTTCATACAAAAATTTTAACAGGGTTTCGTAATATTTTGTCACACAAAGTCGTGAACTGGGGTTCACAACAGTTTTTTGTAAATCGTGAGCGAGTGAGAGAATGGTAACATTTTGTCAAAGTTAACTGAGATTCGTAAATTTTTCGTAAGTCGTGAACAACGCGGTAGTCCCACAGTTGGGCATGGGCATGTTGACAGTGTGTAACGAGGCTTGCACGAGGAGTGCCGCGCTGCTAGGATTACCTTGCTTGCTGATCAGCATGAGCGACGTGTAGTCTTATTTTTAGTCGATTCAGGGTCAGGGATTCGTAATAGTTTTTCAAAGTCGTGATTCGTAAGTTTGAGTAAGTTCGTAAATTCACTCGTCCGCGAACACTTAGCCTACTGGGGACACAGCCTTTAACGAAAGAGCGCCGGGACTACACCCTTCCACCTCGCTGAACAGGTGGGATGGTGGGTTGCCAGCTCACATTCATATGACGCGACCATCTTAGTCCTCGGAAGCAGCGACGCATCTTTGATTGACTCCAGTTAAAACCCTTGTTCTGTATGAAGTTTTATCAGGTGAACTCCATTCTCGTTGGTACTTCAATCTTATAAAAATCTATAAGAACGAAAGGTTCCGGCAACCACACCCTTCCACCGAAACGCCAGAACTGCTTCACGCTAGAAATAGGTGTGGCAGTGGTACCTCCCCGGTCGAACTACACTGATTCAACCACCTGGTAAATAGATATATAGGACAATAGCAATAAAACAACGTTCCAATTACGTACATATATTTAATTTTAGAACAAAAAATATTCGAAAA